>NW_019289766.1:108531-156803 GCF_000500325.1 Leptinotarsa decemlineata
GTTAGGTCACAGGTGTACATTTTTTCTCAATAATGATGTTTAATGGGTTAACATTTAATGTTCAAAGGTCCGTATCGGTCAGCGCGTACGGGACGCGAATCACCCGCTTTTAGTGCTATTTTCGCCTCGAAATTAAAATTATAAATATTTGAGAAAAAGTTCCGGGAGGTAATACTTTTTTTTAGTAAATTTTCTTCTCTTTAAGGATCTTCTTACAAATTTCGGATTTCATCAACATTTTCCGAGATATTTGCAAAAAACCAAACTCCTCTTCTTTAGTAAACTGTTTATAAATTTTCCAATTTTTTTGAGCCCCTCTTCAAGTTTTCAAAAAGTTGCTAGAGGTCATTTCGAATCGAATGAGCCTTGGATCATAATTTTCCTTGGCCAAAAGTACCAAAAAAATATCTTGTGATCCAGACACGGCTGATTCACAAATCACCGTCTAAAAATTAAACAAATTGAGAATGGAAGTTCTGCCTCACACACTATACTCGCCAGCCTACTACCACTTCGATAACTTTCTGACTGGGAGAACCTTCGCCAATCAGGTCTTGGCAAAAATGGCCACCGTCAACTTCATATGGAATCTCGAGTACCCAGTTTTTATGCCGACGGAATCAATCGACTTGCGTTACGTTGGCAAAAGTGCACTGATTCAAATGATGCAGGCTCATAAAAACGGACAGACCTTTTGAAAGAGCCTAATATTTATTCCCTTATTCCTACGTATGAAAAGATACAGTCTCCAGACTTTTTTTGATTTGGGATGCACGAATTGATGACGCATTTGTAAAGATCCTTTGATGTTACTGTACAGCTTGTCAAATCTAGGAAGAGACTTGAGAGTTGCTGCTCTCTCTCTCTCTCTTTCGCTAGTATCGTACTTGTGAAATAAAGAGAGCAGACATTCTCAAGTCTCTTTCTAGATTTGAAAAGCTGTACGTATCCTTCATACTATATATCATATTGGAATATCTCTAAACGTCTGTGATATATGGGTTTGTTTGTCTATTTGTTTTGTTCACACGTTATAAATTATCTGGAAATGTTTGTATTTGTTAGTGCTTGACAGCTAAAAAAATTCAGATATCTTTTTTTTTATTCGAACTGTTTTCCATCTGATTATCGCGACAAGACCAACAAAGAAGCGAAAACTTAAATGAAATGAAAGCCACAGTTTCACCGTTTCCATATCGGACAGATCTTTGGAAACTTTAATTAACCGCGTCTCTTGGAGTAAAATGACTTTTCTGGGCATGATTCCAATTTATAGCGAGTACGGAACTTCTTGATAAAGTTAATGTGGTTCGTGTATTTTGGCTGATGGTGGCTTGAATCTTCGCTAGGCGGCAAATTACAGAAATGTCATAAAATGTTACATCCAAAAAGTCATATAAAGTTATTAACAACTTTGCCTCAAACATCATTTTCTTTCTTCAATTAAACCAAGTATAGTCACAACGCAAGGCAATTTATAGTCCATAAGATGATCAAATGGAGTACTGGTAATTTTTCGTTAGATCAATCCAAAATTGTAACGAAATCATATGAAGTAAATGAGGATAACATCGGCAGACAATTATCGCATTGTTTGAACGAAATTTATGATATTTATATAAACAAATCAGTTTTGCGTCCCTTCGTTTTGAATTTTTTTCTCGTATATTCATTAGTAAAACACTTGTAAGTGAACTTTTTCGATATGTAATTTTACTGCATCCTCCGTTGGAGCAAATGAACTGAGGTGTATAGTATTTTCAGATATATCAAATTGACTTTTGGGAAAGAAAGTTTTTGGCTTTCTACTACTCCATCTGATACAAAAAAATGGATGAGAGAATCTTCCAAAGAAAGGAAGGAAGTAATCAATTTTTTCTTTGCATGATCTACATATCCATGTATAGAGTTACTTATTTTCAAATTGATTACTTCCTTCCTTTCTTTGGAAGATTCTCTCATCCATTTTTTGTATCAGATGGAGTAGTGGAAAGCCAAAAACTTTCTTTCCCAAAAATTAATCACTCCTAAAAATATAACCCTTTCAAATCAATCAAATTGACAGTTTGATAAAACCAGCTAGGTATTCGACGAGGATTATAGTTGATAGTTATAAAAACCTTCGCATCTGTTTGCAGGCAAACAGAATGAGAATTTGTTTGCAAATCATGTGAAAATTTCTGATTTCATCGTTCAGAATTAAATTTTCAAAACAAAACGCGTTATGCTCTTGTTCTCTGAAATTGATACTATGAAACGTTTGTATTGCAATTAGTTCAAGATTTGGGCAGTTTTGATACCATACATTGTGATTGAACTTTCATTAAAAAGTGCTTTTTCACATGAAAGTTTGAATTGAAAGTTTTAGCTGACCTACGTAGTACCTTTCTGATACTTATGAAAATGTTAATCTGAATGAAGTTCCTAAAACTGACACCCTCAGGCACATAAAACTGACACTGTCTTTAAAACTGACACCTTAAGGTACAAAAAACGGACACCCTCATAAGTACATAATAAAAGAACAAATTATTGAAAATTCTTGAATTTTTTTATTTCTGGAGCCGTAAATAAACGTCGTTTGTTATTATTGATTAGTACGGGCTCATTGATTTTTTCAATGATATCCTCAAACTTATACCAGATAACATCTTTCTGAGAGGGCCATTTCCAACTATTTCTACTTGGACTCATAGCATTCACGAATGCTTCTTCGTCATTAATTTCCTCTATTATGCCTGGAAATTTCATGTCAAGATAATTCACGATAACAAAGTCACCTGCCTCAAAATTTCTATCTGGGTTTACGATTATTTCTGAAGATGTAGGGATATCTTCTTGATCCAAAGCTACTTGGTTTGGTTCTGTATCATTTGCAATTTTCTGTTTTTTTTGTCTTTTTGTTGGTTTCTCTTTCATCCTCTCCAATTGCAATCTCTTCCTATTTTCTTTCTCCTCTTCTAATTTTTCTTTCGCCTCCTTCTTACTGTTGTAGTATGCCTTCCACTGCTCCGAACTGGCAACACTAGGTATTTTGACTGAAGTTTTTTTATTTTTTTCCTCTTTTGGTTTCTCTGGCCAAAATAGAATATTTTTGAAAGGTGAAGGTACTTCAAATGGCAACTTACCAGTTGATTTCTTAGGACTTTAATTATTATTGTTTTCTATTGATTTGAGTTTCACCCTTTTGTTTGTGTCTGCATTTGTTGATGTATGTTCTTTCATTGAAGATATTATTTGGTGTTCTTGATTTGTATCTAAATTGCCTGAAATTTATATTTCTGTCTTGTGTTTTTTTTCATTTGAGTGTGTAGATTTTTCTATCTCCATCACTTGCAGTTTTCCTGAAACTGATTTCCCTCTCATTACTTCTTATTTTGTTTCTGCATTGTCTGAGTTTTTGTTTTCTGCCTATTTCAATTTATCTTTTTCTACAACAGATTCTACCCTTATTTCTTTTTCATTTGTTCCTGTACTGTTTAATTTTCCCATCCCTTCATCTTGCAATATGCCATCTCTTATAATTGCATCGATCCTGATTTCTTTTCGGTTTGTTTCTGCATAGTTCGAATTATCTTTTTCAATTGTTTGTAATATATTCTTTTCTACTGTCGATTCCACCATCATTTCTCCTTTGTTCGTTTGTGTACTATTTTTTCTTTCTATTCCTGTACAACTTTCCTTCTCTGTTTCGTCTGCTAAAAATTCAATAATCTCAATGTTTTCATTTGTTGTATCTAACAAATAGTCGTTTAGCCACTAGGCTTCCAAAACGAGAGTATCCTCTGGTATTATTTCGTCATGGAATTGGGAATTTTGCTTCGTGTTCTCTTTATTTTGTAAAACTGCTGGAGATGTTCCTTCTACATGAAATTCTACTTTGCTCCACAAATTATATAAAGATTCATCTCGTATTGGACCTGACCATCTATCACCAACAGAAAGGGAATCTTTGAATTCTTGAATTTTATCTGTTCCAATAAAATTTTCAATGAAATTCAAATGTTGTGAATTGAAATCAATTGTTTCAACGGTTTCATTGCTCACAGTTATTTCTGATTTATGTGGTGTAATATCTGCTGTTACCAGCTTATCGTAATTCAGAGCTTTCACTTCAAATGGAAATAATCCGCAGGTTTTAAAGGCATTTTGCACCATTACAGGGGTTACAACGATTTGTATTACTGAATAAAACAGTGGTGCAAAGTTTTCATTTCGAATTTTTTGTTTAATACTTTCTAATCTGAATTTAGCGACCGCTTTTTTCCAACCAGTTTTCAGAAGACACCCCCGTAAAATTTGAAGTTGTAAACCGATTTCAATGATTTATATTAAAAGGTCTACTTTGGGACAAAATTTGAAATGTTTATTAAAGTTGAACACTCTCCAATAGTTGTTCTTTATTCACAGGAAATCCCACTTTAGCGACCTCCACTATCCACTTCACTAAAATGTCCTCCTCTTCCTTCGAAAGGATTGTAGGCGCTCCAGCTTTGCACACAACAGGATACTTCCCATAAAATTTGGAATGAAGTGTAGTCTTTGGTATATTGTATTCCCTACTCGCAGTTTTTAATGGATTCTAGTGCAGAAGTTAGACTATCCAAAGAGTAGTGGTAATTTTTCTTGGCCGACATTCTGTAAGAAAGTTAATCACACTACTGTACATAAATCTGACACACTGGATCAAATTATGACACCCAGTGTCAGAATTAGGATAGTGTACTGTTGAACTCTAATTTAAAAGAGAAAAATGTGGAATTCAAATATTTGAATATTTGAAAATGTACATAATTCTGACACAGTCATGTCCGAATTAGGAAATGCCTTTAACGGTTGCACTAACTCTGACACATTAATAATTTTAGGTTACAATTAAGAAAACTAATTTATATTGCGAAATGGAGAAGAGACATCATATAAGAACATATACCAATGAAAAAATATGTTTTTTTGCTATAGTGCAATAAAAATCTTACCTGGAAGTAACACAAGAACAGGCTTTTCTTATAACAGAACTAATCTGCTCACGTACTCTCACTTTCGATGATCAGGAATATTTAATTTTTTACGTTTGTTATTCCGGTTTCTGTAACAGATTGTCATAGTATATCAACAGATGACACTACATACATCAATATAGTCGTATTTCCAATGAAATACTTAATTTATCGATTAAAATGGAAACTGTCCGAATTTGATGCAGGGTCCGCATTTGGTACATTTACCTTATCACTTCAAATAACTTAACTGTAGCAAATTTCAACGAAATTAGGTTAAGGATATTTATGATATTTTATAAATACCTTCTTTGTTAAACTTCAACGAATGGAGGGGCTTGTATTCATGGTTGAACTCATGTCCCTCTATGATTAAATGACTTACATATGTGAAATTTATTTTTCCATTCTGGAAACTATTCTTGTGTTCCTTTATGGGGGCTTTGAACGTTATTCCAGTTTGACCTATATAAAACATCGGACAGGACCCACATGATAATTTATACACTCCCAATTTTTCTTAAACTGAACTTTCATCTTTGTTATTTCTAATGTGCATGCCTAGGTTAGGTAAGGTTAGGTTAGCTCCAAAGTGAGTGGGTCTATTCGACTCTCCACCGCAACCTGCAAGAGTTTATTGTGGCTCACACCTATTCATATTCGACCAAAAGAACCCAGCTTCTCAACGAAGCCGATTAGTTTGTATGGTGAGTGGCCTTACAGATCATATGGTAAGAGTACGGCTCTGCCGAACTCTAAAAACCTGATCCGGTCCCCAGCGGGGCAGGTACAAAGTATATGCACTGCTGTTTCATTGTTAATGAGGTAGTCGGATAGTCAAGGTGCAAGATTCCCACCTTACCCGCGACAACCTTCCCATATGAGGGTTTTTTGCACGTCAGCTACACCAGACAATGCCTTAGATTCAACCGTGCAGTGCTTCTTCGCCTCTAGTTCTGGTGAATCATCACTTGGGTGCAAACCTGTTCATGGGGGTTTGTTCCTCCACCTGAGACAGATTCTGCGTACTCCGCTCAACAATTTGGTGCAAGGCGGTTTCTTAAGGTACCCCACTCTTGAGTAGAGGACTCAGTCGTTTCCTGGCTCCACCACCGAACATTTTTTTAAGTTCAGTTGGAGTCGTAAGATCGACATCCATCTCCTCTGTAGACACAGCAGCTAGGGAAAGAAGGTCAATCACGGCAGAGCCCCGCATTACCGTGACAAGGCGATGCTACGACGAGAGGGCGCCCGGTATCTCGAAGGTTCCGTAGAGACAGCTGATAAGCTCAGTGTCATTCATCCCCTCGGCACGGATACACACACCTTAGGATTGAGTCTTCTTTGGGATGCCATTCAGTTAGGGAATATCAGAACCACAAGTGAACCTGTTATTCCCTTATCCAGCGGGGCTAAGTGAAAGCAGGCATCCGATGGCCGGCTTGCTCAACTTCCACATCCCAAGCCAAAGCCCTTGCCGAAAACAGCATGCACAGTGGTTCAGGCAGTGAAAGATGAACAAGGTCAACCACCCCGCCAGGTGCATGCCTAAGTTGTTGGTTTTGAAAGCAATATCTACACCTTTGCTGTGCAGAAAATGTGAAATATTTGTAGTGGGTTGGCCTAAGTAGGTTGACGTTCTATAATGTTCATTCTCTTCTCTTCAAAGCTTGGCTGATGATGAAGAATGTATTAGACTGCTTCGATGTATTAGACGACTATTGCGATAGCAGTCTGATACATTCTTTATTATCAAAAAAGTTATACAATATTTCTCGTTCTTGATTGACGGCACCCAAATGTGCTGTACCTTTTGAAAATATACGATGGTTTTCTCTCGGATAGGAATTTATGTGTAGTAATAAGGATATGCAGTTGCCAGATTTTATCGAGTTTAAGCCAACGTGATTCTTCGAATTTCAGTGAAATATGGTCGAATTTCCTCACCCCATATGACAATCGTATACAGTTATTTTTAATTTTCTGCAGGCGTTTCGCGTCAGATAGAATCAATGCTGGTCCGTAAGAGACTTTAGATAGAATAAGAGTTTCACAAAGTTTTAGTTTTAGTTTAGGAGTCATAATATTCCGTTTGCGATACAGATGCCGTAATATGGAGTAGGAGCTCTGACATAGACTACTAACATGTTTATTGAATCTAAGGTCTGAGTCTAACCACTACTAATATAACATTTTAACAAACTTGTTTGTCTGAACCTAAAATATTCAGTATTGACTTGAGGCTCGGGAATCAACAAATCCACTGTTATTCACTACTTGAGCACAGGCACCGCTCTAAGAGCGCCTCAAGGATTTTCCTGTAGTGCTTGTGTTTTGTCCTTTAAAAAAATCAGTCGATTTCGAGAAGGAGCTCAAATAAGTTCTCAAAAAGTGAAATATGATACATACATTCTTCAGTGACATTCGTAAGTATTTCTCAAATTTTTCATGGGCCAAACTCCAACGAAGTTGGAAGGCTTGTTTGAATGAGGATGGTATCAGCTCATCATGCATTTTTTGCCATTATTGATATCTTGCATACTCTGTAAGAAATAAATGAAATCGTTTTCAACGGTGGTGCTCAGCACTGATGTAAAATTCTGCCAAAACATCCAGTGAAGATTGCTCTGCGTGCATGAAAGTTATTGTGAATACTAAAGTGATCATTTTGAAATTTTGGGATTTGAATATGTGTTTTTTTTTAATTGTGGAAAGAACATATACAAAAAGACCCAATGAAAATTGAACTTTACTGTCACTCATAAACAGACATGTCAATACTTCAATAGTCAGTGCCACGATCCACATATAATCAAATAAGGATTGACATCACTCCAGTAACTCCAGTTATCTATGATAACATTCACGTTGACGCAAGCGTTGACAATGTGCCTAGTCTTGTGATAAAGGACTGTATCGACGTTCTCTCTATACCTCTAATAGGCATATTCAACTTAATTTTATCAACTTGTGTCTTCCCTAAGCAGTGGAAATCGGCTGGAATTTCTCCGATATTAAAAAAAGGCGACTCTAGCGATAGTGGCAATTTCAATTTTATGTAACTTTTCTAAACTCTTCGAGATATGTGTGCAAAATGTTATGTACTCCCATATTCAAAAAGTTATTTCTTCTATTTAGCATGGTTTCGTACAACAAAGATTATGTATGACAAATCTTACATGTTCAAATCAATATCTCTGTACGTACCTGGGCAAGCAAAAACAAGTCGATGTTGTTCATTTAGACTTTTGAAAAGCCTTCGATCAAATAGACCATTACGTTCTTTCCAGCAAATTGACAAAATTGGGACTCTCTAACCAACTGCTTAGTCTAATTGAATCATATCTAGTTAACAGACAACAATTCGTCGAATATGAATTTTTCAAATCGGCTAAGTGCGTAGTTACTTCTGGGGTACCACAAGGTTCTAATCTTAGACCTCTTTTATTTTTATTAATCACTTGGCAACCTTTTTGAATATTGCTAGCCTACAATTTATAGACGACTTGAAACTATATTATGAAATCGACGACATTACTAACTGTCAACGTCTACAACATGAATGAGATGTAATGAAACTACAATTGAACGTATCCAAATGTAAAATAATATCATTTACAACAAAAAAACGAACTTCAATGTAAGATTATTCAATCAACAATACTACAATCAACCACGTACGTGAGATGAAAGATCTTGGTATAACATACGACAGTAAATTAACATTTGCAACACATATAAGGAATATGACTGCTGATGCAAATAGGATGCTTGGATTCATTTACAGAAATGGCAAAAACTTCAGAAGTATTGCCACCTTAAAATTGCTATATTTTGCGTAAGCCAGATCTAAGTTAGAGTATGGCTCTGTGTTATAGAATCCAGTTTACAACTACCAAAAAATATCAATTGGGAGCGTGCAAAGAAGTTCCTAAAATACTTATGTCTAAAAGTTGATGGTCAATACCCCACGAGAGGCATCGATCATAACATTTTGTTGACACGATTTGATATCACATCTTTGGAAAATAGGAGAGTTGTCCTTGGTATAAAATTCCTGCATAAATTACTAAACAATAATATTGACAGTACGGTTCTTTTACCCGAGATCAATTTCTTGGTACCAAGAAGTGAAGATCGACGCAATCTGAAATTCTATTGCGAAGCATCACGCACAAATGTTATGCTACGATCACCGTTGAATTTTATGTGCAGTAGCTTCAATAAAATCTGTGAACATTGCGATATTCATATTTCATATATAATAGAATTTTCTGTAACTGGGTACTTCTGGAAATAAATCGCTTTTTTTACATGGATATAGAGAAAAAACAATATTTGCAACGTGGAAGAACTGAGACAGTTATGAGGTTACTCAATTTTTGAAAAATTATGGCAATTTATTGGAAAACGAAATGATATTCCAGCAAGATGATGCACCTCCACATTTCGATATTTGCGTAATACAGTTACGAATATTGAAGGCGTTGAAGAGGTCTAGTCCCACAGTAGGGCTATCTAGCCCTACAGTTTTCAACATCCATTTTATTGCCAGATTTATGTAGAGGTATTATTATGGATGTTTTCCAGATAGGCGGAAATGGATTAGATTTGATAATTGAATTGAAAATGTGTATTAATGGGGCTTTCAACCATTCACCACACCCCCAGTGTTCCATTGAAATTAGTTTCGTTTATCGACTATAAAGGGAATGCTTCATCACAAAAACCTTTATCATCATTATTTTTGGAATTTTAATTGTATGTAGCTGGTTGTGAATGAGAAAGTTTGCAAATGCATTTTCCGTGATCTAAGATGCTACATTTGGAATATCTATGCTGACCACAACCTGCATTTGCTATTTGCTTTTTCCCTTTTTTACATTCATTGGCGTTTCTTATTTGTATGGAAGGTTCTCGTTCTACTACCAAGAGTGCTTTTCTCGTTGCTTGATGTTATGTTGATGGGTCCAAACATGCTCTGCTATACCTGATTTGCTGGTTTCTCCTTGCTGTGTGTGTTTCTTGTGCTCGACAATGCGAACTTCTAATGGCCCCTCTGTTTCACCGATTCATGATCCTCCGCAATCGCAGGGTATCGCAGTCCGCGTTTGGTGGCCTGGTTTTTCGTGAGGCTGCTACGGATAGTGTTCCCAGATCTGAAACAGGTTTTGATGTTATACCTGGACCCAATCCTTCTTATCCTTTCCAACAATCCTCTGATGTAGGAAAGTACAAGTACTGGTTGTGGCGGCTTCTCTTCCTTGTGGAGCTCTTGCTGTCTTTCAACTGAAGCCTGTTCTACCATCACATTGAAGTAGCCAATATATATATATTGGCTACTATGTGTGTTTCTTGTGCCGAGCACTAGAAACACACACAGCGAGAAGAAATCAGCAAATCAGGAAGAGCAGAGCATGTTTGGACTCATCAACATAACATCAAGTGGGCTCAAACTGGAATCATCCACAAGGAGGAGGTTTAGGAGATAATTCAAAGAAACTGTATATATGTTGTCCAACAACGCATTCAGCCAAGCCAGCGTAGAGATACGTAACATATGGAAACCTCTAATCAAGCGGAACACAACCAACTCCCGCCAAGCGGTCAGCTCCCGCTAAAACCAATGGGGAAGAGGAGATAGGTGAAAGCACTCGAATGACCTATGAATAGTCAGATATCTCTGAGGAATAAGGCCAGTTATCACCCGATTAGACAATAGAAGTCCGAACTAATGAAATGTGAGGAGTGATATTTGTCTTATTTATTTATTGTCTTTCCGAAAGCCGCACGCTGTTTCTCTTGTAACTCAACGGTCCTTTCTATTTTCAGATGGGAAGATTAATTTTTTTTCTGTTGCTTTTCCAAGGCATTTGACATAAATATGGATCAATAGGCTTTATTCATTTTTCTGATTTATTTTGTTTTTCTATATATATGTAGACAAAAGCGCAACCAAAACTAACCACAAGAATAAAATTTTAAAACATGATAATCTGTTCAAAAACGGATCTTCTGACGTCTCCGTTTTCAAACCTTAAAACATATTCTTTCAACGAATGGAATATTTTTAGGAATTGAACTCTTATAAACTTCTCATACTACCCTGGTATCTTTTGGTAACCGATAAATAAAGCTCTGACATGACAACCTGTTGAACATTCATTTTTAAGACATATGATGAATGACGTGGAAAATTATTATACATTTCATTTTCCAATATTTGTGAAGCAATACTTTTTTGTTTCAAATATTGCGATAATTATTCAAATCAGATCATCATCTCATCGATTTTGAACTGATTAAGTCATATGTTCATTTCCAACTGCAATAAATAATTTCTACTGAATTATCATCATCAGTTATTATTATTGTAATATTCCAAAGACTGATTGTTGGATGGAATATTTGATATTATCTATTCAAATAAGCTTATTATTCCTAACCTAACCACTTCACAAGGTATCATATAATTCCATTAAGATATAATTATCATTAGTACGTTGTTTTTGAAAAGATAACGATGATTGAACTGAAGAATAAGTCGTCAGTGCATTTGAACTGTTTTTGATCGATCAATTTTTTAAATATGAAAATGAGGAATGAGAGGCATCATTTTCTGTCTTCAGGTTATTTTGTTAGTAGAAATCAATAACATTGTTTGTACTAGAATACTGAAATGCGGAGTCTGTCAAAAAATTAGGTGAATGTTAAGGTAAAAGTACCAAATTCTGACGTTAAGAGCAGTTTTGATTTACTCATCCTGAAACAATTTCCATTTTTATAACAACGATATGAATAATTAAGATTCAATTTTGGCAGTCTTTATTTCAGTCATTTCTATAAAGAAAACAGCATCAGATATACAAGGTTTTTTTTTAAAAAAAATGAATATCTCTTCATGAACTATGAACCTAATTCGGACATGGTCACCTGAGTGAAGTTCCTAAAACTGACACCCTCAGGCACACTGTCTTTAAAACTGACACCCTAAGGTACAAAAATCAGACACCGTCATAAGTACATAACAAAAGAACAAACTATTGAAAATTCTGGAATTTTTTCATTTCTGGAGCCGTAAATGAACCTCGTTTGTTATTATTGATTAGTACGGGCTCATTGATTTTTTCAATGATATCCTCAAACTTATACCAGATAACATCCTTCTGAGAAGGCCATTTCCAACTATTTCCACTTGGACTCATAGCATTCACAAATGCTTCTTCGTCATTAATTTCCTCTATTATGCCTGTAAATTTCATGTTAAGATAATTCACGATAACAAAGTCACCTGCTTCAGAATTTCTATCTGGGTTTACGATTATTTCTGAAGATGTAGGGATATCTTCTTGATCCAAAGCTACTTGGTTTGGTTCTGTACCATTTGCAATTTTCTGTTTTTTCTGTCTTTTTGTTGGTTTCTCTTTCAGCCTCTCCAATCCAAATCTTTTTCTATTTACTTTCTCCTCTTCTAATTTTTCTTTCGCCTCCTTCTTACTGTTGTAGTATGCCTTTCACTGCTCCGAACTGGCAACACTAGGTATTTTAACTGAAGTTTCTTTATTTTTTTCCTCTTTTGGTTTCTCTGGCCAAAACAGAATATTTTTGAAAGGTGAAGGTACTTCAAATGGCAACTTACCAGTGGATATCTTAGAACTTTGATTATTATTGTTTTCTATTGATTTGAGTTTCACCCTTTCGTTTGTGTCTGCATTTGTTGATATATGTTCTTTCATTGAAAATATTATTTGGTGTTCTTCGTTTGTATCTAAATTGCCTGAAACTTCTATTTCTGTCTCTTGTGTTTTTTTTTCATTTGAGTGTGTAGATTTTTCTATCTCCATCACTTGCAGTTTTCCTGAAACTGATTTCCCTCTCATTACTTCTTCGTTTGTTTCTGCATTGTCTGAGTTTTTGTTTTCTGCCTCTTTCAATTTATATTTTTCTACAACAGAATATTTCTTTTTTATTTGTTCCTGTACTGTTCAATGTTCCCATCCCTTCATGTTGCAATATGCCATCTCCTATAATTGCATTGATCCTGATTTCTTTTCGGTTTGCTTCTGCATAGTTTAAGTTATCTTTTTCAATTGTTTGTAATATAGTCTTTTCTACTGTCGATTCCACCATCATTTCTTCTTTGTTCGTTTGTGTACTATTTATCCTTTCTATTCCTGTACAACTTTCCTGCCCTGTTTCGTCTGCTAAAAATTCAATAATCTCAATGTTTTCATTTGTTGTATCTAACAAATAGTCATTTAGCCACTCGATTTCCAAAACGAGAATATTCTCTGGTATTATTTCGTCATGGAATTGGGAATTTTGCTTGGTGTTCTCTTTATTTTGTAAAACTGCTGGAGATGTTCCTTCTACATGAAGTTTTAGTTTGCTCCACTAAATATATTAAGATGCATCTCGAATTGGACCTGACCATCTATCACCATTGCTCACAGTTATTTCTGATTCATGTGGTGTAATATCTGCTGTTTCCAGCTTATCATAATTCAGAGCAGTCACTTCAAATGGAAATAATCTGCAGGTTTTAAAAGCATTTTGCACCATTACAGGAGTAACAACGCTTTGTATTACTGAATCCAACAGTGGTGCAAAGTTTTCATTTCGAATTTTTTGTTTATTACTTTGTAATCTGAATTTAGCGACCGCTTTTTTCCAACCAGTTTTCAGAGGTTTAAAAACGCCTACATCCATAGGTTGGAGTAAGTGGGTAGAATTAGGAAATAAACGTATCAATATGATACCTTTCTCTGAACAAAAGTTAATCAGATGCAATGTCAAATGCGACTTGTGGCCATCTACATAAAATATTACAGGCAATGGTATGTTATGTTTGATTTTATCCATGGATGGAAAATGTTCGACATATACTCGAAAAAACTTTCTCCCGTCATCCAGCCTGACAACAACACTTTGCGGAATTCTTTCGTATGCTAACAAAACCATAGTAGGCGGCAATTCTCCAGCTGCATTTGCTGTAAAAATAAATCATAATTAGTGTAATAAGTAGAAGGAAATAGACGAACAATTGTAAAGTAGAAAGCCCATAAAAGATAAGAACCTGTAATGAGAGTTGTATTGCACTCTTTCTCATTGTTTGCTGTACTATTATACACGTTCTTACTACATTTCAGTGCAAGTGCTTTTGATCCTTTTGGACATAAGAAAAATGCAGTTTCGTCAGCGTTGAATGTTCTTCGAGGGTCTTCAATATTTCCTTCAAATTATCATTAAAATATGTTTCGATTTCTTCAAACCATTTTCTTAGGCTACGCTCCGTAATTCTAGCCCTAGTCATGACTAAGTTTTGAGTCATCCGTCTGGAGATTTCAGGATGACGTCGGAGAAAACCTTCATACCAATGCCTGCCTGGCAAACAGGTTTTATCTTTGTTTTTGAATGGGTTTGAATTTTTTTTTTCACTCAAGAGTACATGAACACTCTCCAATAGTTGTTCTTTATTCACAGGAAATCCCACTTTACCGACCTCCACTATCCACTTCACTAAAATGTCCTACTCTTCCTTCGAAAGGCTTGTAGGGGCTCCAGCTTTGCACACAACAGGATACTTCCCATAAAATTTGGAATGAAGTGTAGTCTTTGGTATATTGTATTCCCTACTCGCAGTTTTACAACCCAAAGAATTGAAACTTGAAATAATGAAATTAATGCATGAATACTTTATATTGAAGTAAAAATGATAGATAAAACTTTCAAGATGCCGACTGGGCGTGATCTAGGAAAAAAATTTAATGGAAAGGGGGGTCTTGTGACACATCATTTTGAAGCTCCTGACGAATACTTCACAACCCTTCAATATGAAGTCAATATCTTCACCTACTTTAAAATGACAGAACATTTAATAATTAATATCGATGTTTCTGGAAATATTCCTTTTTATCTGCCATATGGCAATTCCAACAACCCGATACATTTTCTTAAGTTATTATTTGTTTATAAAATCGAAAAAAAAAATGTCAGTACGACAATGAACATCATTGTTCAGTTAGAATATTCTCATTTAGTTTTCGATTTTAATAGTAGAAAGGTACCATGTCAACAATCTCTAAAATGGCCAATTCTCGTCTATTGGAAGAAAAAATTTAGGCAATTTTCATTTACGGTGCGACGTGTAACTTTTACGAGACCGAAAGGATTTTCATTGAACGTTTTCCGAATCGTCTTACCTGTAGAAAATATTTGAGGAAACATACAAATTCACAACTACCGATAGTGTACATAACAAAAAGCCACCAGGTCATCCGTCCAATCCGGAAGAACAGCAAGTGCAAATAATAATTGATGAGATGGTAGTGAATCCTGAACAGTCTACTTATTCCGTCGCAAATGTTTGTGGGGTGTCTCCTTCTACTATGTGGAGGCTTTTGAAGAGGAATATCTATGATCTATACAAAATTAAAATAGTACACCAATTAACTGATCATGACGGAAACCATTGCAAGGCATTCTACCTATCTCCACAATATTTGTTTAGTGGCGAATGTACATGTTTTCAAACAGCAATGTTCACAGACAACATTGCCGTTATTGGAGTGACACCAACCCTCACGATTACCGGGAAACACATACCCAATATCCAGAAAAAATTGACGTTTTGGCAGGAATATTGGGAAACCATATTGTAGGACCTCTATTCATCGATCGAAATTCAACAGTGGAACTGTATTTGAATATGCTGGAAACTACTGTTGACCCTCTCATCACTGAAATCGTCGAAGCGAATCCTAATGAATTCGATATGGATATTGTATTCCAACAAGATGGAGCACCAACACATTACTCCAGACAAGTAAGAAACTATTTGGATACTACTTTTCGCGGTCGTTGGATTAGCCGTCAAGGTCCTACAGAATGGCCAGCCCGCTTGCCAGATTTGACACCTTTCGACTTTTTTTATGGGGCTAATTGAAGAAAAAGGTGTACGAAACTGAGGCTGCTTTAATATTGGATATCACAGCAGAGAATAATAAATATTTGTAGCGATATTGATGATATTGTGTTCGAAAATGTTCGGCGTGAAATATCGGATAGGCTGTTCATATGTCAAGAAGTTTAAGGTGAGCATTTCGAGCATTTTCTGAACTGACCTCACGCTCATTACCTTATATTATGTAGTTAAATGTCAATGTATCCAGGCAATTATTAAAAGTTTCGCCATTTTGTAGTAAATGAAAATATTGACTTCATATTCTAGGGTTATGAAGTATTCGTCAGGAGCTTCAAAAATATGTATCACAAGATCCCCTTTTCATTCATCCATTCCCCAGATGAAAGTTTCTTCTTCTCTTGAAAGTTTCATCTGTCACATTCACTTCAAAATTGAGTACTCATGCATTCCAGTGTCATTGCTTTTCGAGTTTGAAAGCCGTAGATTTTTGGAAGTCTAGCTTCTTCAGAGGTTTAACCATCAAAGTTTGCTGTCCGATGACTACCTTTTAGGCTTCATAAAGCGTCTCCCGTACCAGTCGGCTATGGTATCCCTAGTTGGGGGCTATTAGTTCTGTGTTTTCAAACAAAATTATGTGGTCTCCTTCACTAAGTGCGTGTTCTGCCACAGCTGACTTGTCCGTTTGGCCTAGTCTGCAGTTTCTTTTATGCTCTTTTAGTCTTGTTCCCATGGATCGTTTGGTGGTTCCGATATATACCTTTCCACAAGTGCACGGTATGCGATAGACCCCTGCTGATGATAATGGGTCTCTTTTGTCTTTAGCTGACCTGAGGCTTTGTTGTATCTTCCTCGTGGGTTTGAAGACTGTTTCGATGTCGTGTTTTCCCAATAGTTTTCCAATTCTGTCCGTGACCCTAGGGATAAACGATAGATATGCGCGTGCAACCATCTGATCCTTTTTCGCTTTCTGAACCGTGGTTTCATGGCTTTTCTGGTCTCAGAGGCACTGTATCCATTCGATCTCAAGGTCACTTCAAGGTATTCCAGTTCCCTCTCCAGATGTTCTGGTTCACATATACTCCGAGCCCCTTTCTTTAGAGTTGAGATGACTCCTCTCTTTTGGTTAGGCCTAACCAAATGGACAAGTCAGCTGTGGCAGATCACACACTTAGTTGATGAGACCATATAATTTTATTTGAAATCACAGAACTAATTGCCCCCAACCAGGGATACTATAGCCGACTGGTACGGGAGGCAATAGAGATCCACAAACACACGGANAATAAATACAAAAACAAACAGAAATAAAAATTCAAATAGCAAAAAACGAGGGGAAAAATCTATGTTTGAGCTACTCCTCAATGTTACAATGTTATTAAAACAGTCTGGCTATTTGGTTCTCCCAAAGCCAAAAAATTCAAACCACACACACACATCATCATTATCTGAATGTAGTTTCAGAAATTGTGAATTGCACAACGAGAATAATGATCATTTAAGTGAAAAAGTGATTTTTTCTCCGTAAACACGAAAAAGAAATTCAAAAAAACTATATCCTCAACAAAAAACTCATTCAACCGATGTCTCCGAGACTGAAAACTATTTAAATACATAAACATACCTATCGGTTACTCCACGAAAAAACGGCTTTTGATAATCCTCCTGATGATTGCAGAAAAATGGCGAACAAGGACGATTACAAGTACGAAGAGGTGGCGGGGGACGAAAAAGAAGCTGCTTTGCTGCCGGAGACCACTTTTGATGCGGCCCGTGAGTCGGTACGCATTTCTTCCAACATGTTGAGTGCCAGTGCTCCTCGAAGACTGTTCCTGTATTTGGCGGCATGTGCAGGTTAGAATTTTTGAGTTTTTTTTTGTTTAAGTTAGGGAGTGAACTTCTAGATGGGATGACTGTTGAATTGTGAATATTTATCAATAATAAGAAGGTGTTTGTGAATCCCTCTACAGAAAAAAGTGAAAACCAACAAGCTTATTTCATCATATTTTTTGAGAGAAAGAAAAACAAAATTAACCATGGAGACTAACTTCATTACTCTCAAAAAAGACGCATTATTTCGATAGTAACATTCTTAAACAATAAAAGTAATAAGTGTTCTTTCATCTCTTAACATTCATACAGGGTGGCCCAAACAGAGAAGTCTCATTTTTTGGGTGGGCTGGAATATATGAAAACATTTCAAAACCTTCACACTCTCTACACGAGCATGTTTTGAAAAGTATTTTCATCAAACCATTCAACTCTCCAATCAAGTAGTTTTCGAAGACTGTGAAGTCTCAACAATTAGGAAACTGTCGTATAGAACTCTCACAATTTATACAGTGTGACCCATTTTTAATGGAGACACCCCCGTAAAATTTGAAGTTGTAAACCGATTTCAATGAACAAAAAATTAACGTCTGGTGTGGGATATTGAACGAACGAATCATTGGTCCTTTCTTTTTTGAGGAAAACATTAATGCGCAGAGGTTTCTAGAATTCTAGAGACACAAACATACACAAACATTAAATTAAACTTTCGCAGAAACAATATCAGAAAATACATATCGATTGATGAATCAATAATATTCATGATTCAATTACGATTTTTTTCAAGTATATTACTTGTAAGCAGCATAACACGGCGAAATATTGCAAAGTAGTTTTGATAAAAATGTTTTCAATTGAAATGAGTACTCGTCCTCAGATATAAAGGAACTGTTAGATCCATCATAAAATTTGTTGGAATGTTAAATCGGTAGTGACATTGATGAACATCCGTTTTCCAATGTGATTCGACCTCACCAACAAAATAAATGCTTATCGCATAATAAACATATTACAAAACTGAGACATTAAAATAATTAATAATGATGATGGTAAAATTTAGGCCATAGGAATCATTTTATTGAAAGGGGCATATTTTTAGGGGAGATTAATTTTTGAGAAAGAAAGGTTGAGGTTTTCTATCTATCTTTATACAAAAAATATGTAAATCTTTCAAAAAAAAAAGGAAGACGCCAATTGGAAAAGGAAGGTTTTAGCCTTCTAATTCTCCATCTTTGAAAAAAAATGTGGGGAATCTTTGGAAGGAAGGAACAAGGCAATTAATTGGCTTCTTGAAGTGTTCTTTTTCTATTCAGTTAAATGTTCTACAGTATCTATTATGTTTATACATATTTTCAATGTGTTGTTTGTTATATTTATCCTCTGAATTTGTTTTTAATGAAACATGTCATCATTCTCATCATTTCATTATATTTCCAGCTACGAAAAGAAGCTTTTTATCTACTTGACATGCCGGCGTCTGAATAATGAAGTAATCAAATAAATGAAACAAGATTTCAAAAATTGCGAATTCAAAAAACATCAGCTCAGAAATTATTTGTATAGTAGAAAAAATTCCTCAGTACATTATTGAATGAAAATTGGAGAGAATCATGTAGCCCATTATTTGCCAATATGAAAGTACTAGCTCTTTCTTGCTTGTATGTTCTAGAAATATCACATATTTAGAAATGTAAAAAGCATTAGTACTCATAATAATGAGTTATTCAACGAGGTTTAACCACCATCTGAAAACCCCCGAAATAATTTGAATGTAACTCTCAGGGGACCCATCTCAGATACTGTAGGAATTCATGAAAAGGAAAGGATTCAATGCCACAAAAACCCAGGCATCGGTTTTCTCCAAGAAGATAAATGTTTCCGAACCGGATATAATAATGTCACGTCAGACAATTCCGCATTCTGTTTCGACAAGTTTGTTGGGGGTTAAAATGGCACAATCATTATGCTGCAATTGCAAAGACTGCTTCTCAAAAGCTTGGAACACTGTTCCGAACTAGAAAACTATACACATGTCAGCAACTTTTGATGCTTTATGGAGCTCAGATTAGACCATCTTTGCAGTATTGTTCTAGGACCCATTTTATTCCTATTATACATCAACGATCCTGCTACAGTCGATATTGTAGGGTCATTCACAATTTTTTCCGATGATACTACATTGTTATGGCATGAAAAAATACTAACAACTTGAAACAAATGATATCATTAGATTTAGAAGAAGTCAAACAGTAGTATGATTCTAATTTACTCTCCTTCAAAGTAGACAAGACCAAAATTGAAAACTTCAAGTTTAGCTATGACAACTTGCTATTAGATGGTAGGAAGATGAAAGAAATGACTTGCACTGAATTTTAGGTTTGTATATTGACAATAACTTAAAATTTAAAGAACATATCACATCTTTATGCACAAAATTGGCTTCGGGATCACTTGCTGTCAGAATTGTCCCTAATAAACTTGACTTACTTTGCCCTAGTAGAGTCTCATTTGAGGTATGGCATTGCATTTTGGGGACTCTGTAGTGAACAACTATTGAATCAGGTCTTCGTGTTGCAAAAGAGATCTTTGCGGCTTTTATGTGGGTAAACCATAGGGATAGCTGTAGACAACTTTTCGTTAGATACCGAATCCTCACTCTTTTCAACATTTTCATTTTCGAAGATATAACATTGATTCTCCAGATACACATTGAATCCACAACACAAGACAGAACCGTGTAATACTATCCATCTGCCAATACCCAGATTGACTCTAACAAAACATGTGTATATTAAATTATGATACAATTGCATTCATAATGAACATGCAAGGTTTGTTTTTTTTTCTACAAATATGTTTCACATACTTTTTCACCTTTTCACTGGAATTGTACCTACCCAGGTACATCAGTTTCTACAGCATCAAATCACAAAATATTTAAGACGAACGACGTTGCTGCTTTTGTACCGTGTAGGATACACCCACAACGATCAACTTATACAAGTAGCGCGCTCTAGGATCGTTGTTAGAAGTTCTGAATTCAATCATGTGTTGTCATGTCATGGCGATGTAGCGAGTATATGTAACTAGTATCACGTGATTATTTATTCTCATTCAGTGGAATTGTGGTTATCTGCTTTACTCTGTTTTTCTCGGTAAGTATAAATACTATATTTTGTAACAGAATTCTGTTAGTAACTGAAAGTTTCTTAAGCCCTAGAAAATATATTGCAAAAACCATGTACCTGCACAGCGACGAATGCACTTTGGACGAAAATAGTTTTTGGTAGAAATTCGTTTAGATGATATTCAGAATGGATAAATACTTTCTTTGTTTCAGAAAATGTCATTTCCAAACCAAAAGGCTCTCACAGAAGAGGAATTACTGCTGTTTTTGGAAAATGAGGATTTATCAGATATCGCCGTTTTATCTGACGATGATTTGGGATGGGATGAGTGGGAAAGTCAGTATGCTGACTTTATGGATGAGGAAGGACCTGTTGATGATCCGGAGAGTGGGAGTGAAGCCGATGGACAAAGTGATGGTGGCTTGGATGGAGTAGCGAGGCCATCAATGGTGGGACCAGCACCGTCTACAGTGGAGCAAAGCCTGTCAACGGCAAGACCAGGACCAACGGCAGAATCTGTGCCGCTCACGGCGGGACCCAATGTAAATGAGGCTGATTATGTTGAAAATTTTTATAACCCGCACAATCTCACCAAAAAAGGAGATATTGTGTGGGTGGCTCATGCACAATATCAAACCAGATTTGTCAAATGGCAAAATGAAAATAACTCAACTGAACTTGTAATTGACTTGCCTAGACCAGTAGAGTTTTTCATACGGTACATCCCGAATAGTGTATTTGAAAAAATGGTGGATATGACGAATCTGTATGATAATCAGCAAAATATAGCAAGATTTCCCCCAACAATTATTGAAGAGGAGAGAAAATTTATTGGGATGCATATAATTATGGAAAGTTTGCAGTTTCCCAGATTTCAAATGTATTTGAGCAATGCATATGGAATTTCAATCATAAAAGATAATATGGTTTTGAAACGGTTTTATTAACTTAGACGTACTCTGCATTTGGTTGATGTAACTAGTAGAGAAGCTACTGATACAGATAGGCTGTGGAAAGTGCGATATATATAATATCCTACGGAAAAGATACCAGGAACTGCCATTAGAACGCAATCTTTGCGTCGATAAACAAATTATCCCTTTCAAAGGCCGGTTGAATATCAAACAATATACCCAAGACAAACCTAAGAAGTGGGGAGTGAAACTTTACGTGTTGGCTGGAGAGAGTGGCATGATTTATGATTTCTTCATTTACCAAGGATCAACCACAGAAATGAACACACTCTATATGCACTTTGGCGCATCAGCTGCTACAGTTATGCAGCTTTCTGATCGAATTACCGAACCTAATCACACCTTATTTTTTGACAACTACTTCAGTTCTTATAATTTGTTTCAGTACCTTTGGTCAAAGTCAATATTTGCAGTGGAAACAATAAGATGAAACCGTTTTCGTCCTCAAAGTTCGCCAAATGATAAAGATATGAAAATGAAAGGGAAAGGAACTTCTGCTGAATGCATCAGTGAGGATGGCATAGTAATTACGAAGTGGTACGACAATAAATCGGTCATCCTGGCCTCAAATTTTGTTGGTATTAGAGAGCAAGACCTCTGTAGGAGATGGGATAAAACGAAAAAGGAATATGTTGAAGTGCCTAGGCCAGAAGCAGTAAGGAGGTACAACAGCAGTATGGGAGGTGTGGATAAACATGATTTTTTGTTGAGTATGTACCGTTCCTACGTTCGATCAAGAAAATGGAAAATAAGGCTCATTTTCCACGCCATAGATTTGGCATTAGCAAACTCATGGTTGAAATATAAAAATGAAGCTTCGAATTTGGGTTTTCCACAACAAAAGATCCTAGATTCACTAGCCTTCCGTCAGTCTGTGGCTGAACATCTCATACTCACTAAAACACCCCCAAAAAGGGGCATGCCTTCAACGGAACTTCCCAATGATGACCTTGAAAGTAGATCTCAAAGAAACAGATATGAGTCTAGGCCTCTGAAGGATTCTAGATATGATGAATATCAACATATTGCGGAATATGATAAAAACAAATATAACTCAAGATGTAAATTGGAAGGGTGCAAGGAAAGAACACTTGTTTACTGTAATAAGTGCCAAGTGCATATATGTTTGCTGAAAGACAGAAAGTGTTTCAAAAAATTTCATAGTCGATAGTTACGAATATTTCCAAACAGAATACAAATCGCAGATATATGTTATATCTGAATAACTGCTTGTTGTTGTCGTCGATCTTTTTCTCTATAGCGAACTCTGTTTACAAAAACACAGACAAAAAACCGAAACTTTTTGATCTTTCCGGCTGCCAACGGGACATTTCGTTGTTGACAAAAACAGTCGCTCGTGACACAAAGTCTTCAAAATGTTTCTTATTTTGACAGCTCAAGTTTTTGTTTTGTCGAAATCGACAGAGTTGCTGTTTTTTTGTGGTTTTGTCCGTTTGGTGAAAATCCGCCTCAAGATCATGAAGACGATATATTTATCAAACTCAGATAATTTATTATCACCATCATCGGGTTGCAGATCTGATGCGTTTCGGATTTGAAATCCGAAACAGGCTTTGATGTCACAAGTACACAACAAACTAATGTGAAAACGATATATTATTTGGAATTCAAAAAGGTAATTCTGATCTTCGTTATATTCTCAAGTCATTTTAATGATAAACTGCTGCCTAATAAATTGATTGGGAAATCTGTATCACTCGTTTTTGTAACTGAAGGTCAAAGGCCTATTTCTATTGAGATAATTCATGTGTCGTGGAAGTATTCCACGATCATCGATTACTTGGATGATAGAAATGTCCAATTAAGATTATCTCCACATTTCAGCTCTCTCGTTTATCGAATATTCAAGTAGATATTGTTCGACGAGGGTGAAAACATTATCAACCTTATTTGAATAGACTTGACGAAGGTCATCACGTAATTCTACACATAGTTTAAAAATAGCATCGTCAAGAGCTGCACAAGTTTCATAATAGAATAATAAACGTTTGAATGACTCTAATAATTCTTTTCATTCTTGGGATCTACGTGTGACAGCATTTATTAAAGAATAATTGGACTATACAAGAGACATCTTCAACAAAGAATCTCTCGTTTTTTGACATTTTAGGAATATCCACTTTACACAATCTGAAAAAAATCTCATGAATACTAGAGGGGTGAAAACTGGTAAATCCAATATTGAAGCTGCTTCAGTTTCGTACACCTTTTACTTCAAATAGTTCCATAAAAAAGTCCAAAGGTGTCAAATCTGGCGAGCGGGCCAGACGATTAATCCAACGACAGGCAAAAGTAGTATCCCAATCGTTTCAATTAATATTCATATCGAATTCAATAGGATTCGCTTCGACGATTTCAGTGATGAGAGGATCAACAGAAGTCTCCAGAATATTCAAATACAGATCCGCTGTTGAATTTTGATCCATGAATAGAGGTCCTACACAGTGAAAATAAAAATCTCAAAAAAGAACATCATCTCGATTCAAAGAAATCTTGCTCTCCTATATTCATGAAGAAATATTTTTTTAAACTGAGAAACATATTCCCTCAAGTTGAATTTGAATCATTATTCCAAATAGTATGCATTCTTTAGTCTGAGCAAAATTAATTTCGAAGCAGAACTGTTTTGGATTTCGAAAGAATGATATGTTTACTTGGAACATTATTTAAATATCTCCGTATGAGAAATACATTGTTTTCCTTTGAAGAGAGGCATTTTTCATTGAAACGCTTCTATTTTTATAAATCGAATAAACTCATTCACTTCATCAAAGATGAACTAATGATTCTGTTTATAAACTGTCCCTCTCATTTGGATGTATTTAGTTACTTGAATCCAAAGTATCATATCTGTAATAAGAACAGTTATAAGTGGTAACGAAAGAAACTAAATAATACATTACATATTATGATTGGTTTATTTGAAGCAATTGCAAATCATAAATATTATCCTGAAAAAGCATGTGATAAAAAACAAAACGTAATAGAAAACTGAATTTTCTTTGCTAATCTTTGCTTAAATATCATATTCCAACCGCACACTTTTGAGAGATCATAGCTCGCTCACTTTCAGTCAACGATCATTCAGTATCACTTTGTGTATTTCCTTCACCGTTTCTGGAGTCGTCACCCCATTTCGTCGACCACTGCGATGCTTGCCTTGGCGGCTCGTACAGCTTCGTTTAAACTCTGCTACTTATTATTTTACTGCTATAAACGAAGGCACCGACTTATCCAGAATAGAATCCAGTTCAGCTTTTATATTAGTTGAGCTAAATTCACCAAAAATTTTCTCTATTGATGGCTGTCAAACAAATACTATAGAACGCAGCATCTTCAAACTTGAAACATATGTTTCATAGATTGTGTACTTTTTCAAACTACCGCAATCTTTAGGTCAGACTAAAAAAAACTGATTTTTTGCTTTAATTTATATGCTTTGTAAACAGTTGTATTCATTTATCTTTGATGACCGAAGTCTTTCATAGATCCTATTGAGTTACGTCTCTGTAAAATAAGTCATACTTTTTCTTTCAAATCAGTAATACCTGGAATAGTGTACAAACTAAGTTTTCTACTTTGTTTCAGGAAACTTGGCAGCCTTCACCTGCGGCCTATCATTCGGTTGGACGTCTCCGGAAATACCTAAACTAAAGCAACTAGATGGAAACCCGTTGGACCACCTCTTGACGAAACCTGAAGAAGGATGGGTCGGATCTTTCTTACCTCTCGCAGCAGCCTTTGGTCCCTTCATAGCAGGATTCATCGTCGACAGAATCGGCAGGAAAAAGACCCTCCTCATAGGAGCAATACCATTCCTTCTGGCCTTTGTGACTAATATTGTCGCAGACACCGTCTACCACTTCTACTTGTCCAGGTTCCTTTGCGGATTGGGCGTAGGAATAATCTTCACAGCTCTGCCCATGTACATCGGAGAAATCTCAGATGACGAAACGAGAGGCACCCTGGGTTCTTTCATGCAGCTGTTCATAGTTTTGGGCATTCTCTTCTCCTACGCTTTGGGTCCATACATATCCATATCATCATTCAACATTGTTCTTCTGGTACCTCCAGCGCTCTTCATCGTCCTATTCTTCTTCTTCATCCCCGAGAGTCCGTACTATCTGATTCAAAATAACGAAAACGAAGCCGCGGAAGAGGCCTTGATAAAGCTGAGAGGAAAGAGTAAAAACGCTGTGCAGAAAGAAATAGAGATTGTGCGAATTCAAGCCGAAGCCGACCAAAAAAATAAGGCAAGCTTCTTCGATATCTTCAAGTCCAAGGGATTGACCAAGGCATTGTTTCTGTCAGTCAGTTTGGTCGTTTGGCAGCAGTTGAGCGGTATTAATATCATCCTCTTCTACGCTCAGGACGTCTTTACAGATGCGGGAGTATCTTTGGCGCCAGAAATTTGCACTATCCTCATTGGAATAGTCCAGGTGATTTCCAGTGGGGCGACCCCCTTGCTTGTGGAGAAAAGAGGAAAGAGGTTCCTGCTGATCCTCTCAGGTATCGGCATGACTCTGGCGCAAGCAGCAATGGCGTACTTCTTCTTTCTGAAGGACATTCAGCACAGTAACGTTTCCAAACTATCTTGGCTGCCGATAGCCAGTTTGGTGCTCTTCATCGTAACCTATTGTCTTGGTTTCGGGCCTCTTCCTTGGGCTGTAATGGGAGAACTGTTTCCTGGAAACATCAAATCGGCGGCTTCTACAGTCACAGCTTCAGGTTGCTGGGTTTTGGGTTTTTTCTTGACGAACTATTTCGGAGCCGTCATTGATATGCTCGGTGATTCGGGCAAATCGATTTCTTTCGGATTCTTCGGAGTATGCTGCTTCATTTCTGCTGTCTTCGTCTACAAGTTGTTGCCGGAAACGACGGGAAAGAGTTTACAAGAAATTCAAGATATCCTGAGTGGTGATGCAGATGAGAAATGAGTCTGTTGTTTTATAACATTCTATTTATTGTTTTTATCAACGTGAGTTTAGATGATTGAATGTTCCATACAAGATGATTTAAATCAATTGAAGACTTTGGGTTACTACGAATAGTAGAATAATGAATGAGAAAGATGAAATTGATAGATAGTGATTAGTGAGTTTAAAAAAGTGCTGTAATTACGATTACACACAAATTAAAATTTTTCCTGCTGGTTGAGGATTAGCCTCTCAGGTATTCTCCAGTCTGAATTTTGAATCATCTTGTGTACCATTCAATCTGTATATATTGAAGAACTGATTTATTCAAGTATGTTTCAGTACTTGACAATGTTGAATGAATTATTGATTTTTGACATAATTTATGTACATAATGAACAATTTGTTAATTATTCTATAAAGATTATATTAAATGTTTTTCATAATCTATTCACTTCGATATTTTGATCAATTAGCGAATTTCATCAATTGTTGATTACATTCGTATTGAAACATGAAAAATTTTGGATCTAGAACAGGGGTTCTCAACCGGTGCACACTGGGGCCAAATATACCAATTATTGGCAGGAACTCCAAAAAGGAAAACAAGCAACCGGAGTCAAATAACACACGATTTTAAAGTTGAATGTCTGCATGCGAGACAATACGTATTGGAGCCCAGATCTAGCAGGCGTTCTGTTCAACTTGATTTGACTTAGCTATTTTTGCTGTTGTGAAAGTTGTCAAACCATTGCATCGTTAATTTGTTTATTTCTGACCGGGATATTATAAGCTTATATCGTCATAGTTACGCTATCAATAAAGAGGGTCATAACTCCCTTGGGACATTATAGATTTTATAATTCCCTCTACCTTTCACAAGTAAAAATAAATAGAAATGAAAACTGAACCATATTTTATTTATTCACGTCATTACAAATAATANTCTGTTGTAATTAGAGCAAATGATGTTTCCAATTATCATTTCCGAATGATCTTTGTAGCATGTAATCACATAATAACAAAAAAAAATGTTGCACGTATTTGCTCTATTCGAAGAAAATATCTTTTTAAGTTAACAATACCAATTGTCAGTTTGAGAAATATCGTTTTTTGTTGTTTCTAGGAGCGGGTTCCTCAAAAATATGTATAACTAGAAGGGAATTATTCAATACAATGAATGGTTCTGGTTATTCAATATTAGAAGAGTGAGTCAACGCCTTGAAAAATTTCGTCGAAATGCGTACAAAGTGTCCAAAACAAGGTTTACCTTCACTTCATGAAAAAATTTCGTTCTTTGCCCTGGATTCCAAGAAAAGATGGCAGAGATCTAATCGAATTCATGACAGATTTGTTATGAAAAACGAAAACTGGCTGAATACTTCAATAAGTTTTTCGAATTTCGTCATTTCATCTGAGAAAGCAAGTAGACCTAAAATTACTCTCAGCGCATCTTCAGAGAGAACAAAACGCCAAAAAACGAAGTCCCTAAGAAAAACCTTCACGCCCGAAGAATTATCTCTCGCCTCTCATGTGAGTTTGCGATGTTCTGGTCAAGTTGCAGCACCTAGTGTGGTGAAGGATGTCACTCAAGCAACTCCGACGCGAGGGAAGAAGTATAAAACTGATTTCAAGTCTATAGTGTACCCAAAAAGCGACAACTCACAGGAGCAGAGGCTCTGACTATGTATGTTGAAGCCCAACTGACAAGACAGCAATATAATTCAATAAGAGAGCAAGATAAGGAGAGAGTTCCATCTTATAAGAAGATCCAAGGAATGTTATCCTAATAAGGACAGCATTATAGTAACAGAGACTTCTGCCGAAGTTCAACTGTAAGCTCTTCTCAATCATACCGCTTCACGCCTCCTGGATGCTCAGCACGTTTTGAGTAGAAAGACACCCAAGACCTTTCAGAAATTGATTTTAATTTGTAAGTGGGGGTTTGATGAATCAGGACAAGCAAAATATAAAAAAAAATTTCGACAGTGATCTAAATGCTAGAGATGCAAATATTTTCATTTCCTCTCTTGTACCTATTAGACTCAGAACAACCTCAGAACAACAAGAGCAACAAGAAATTATTGTTTGGTGGAACACAAGAAGTTCCTCTACATGGTATTGTAGACCAATAAGATTTCAGTTTCAGCATGAAACCCAAGAATTATCCAGATGTGAAATTGAATATATAGATGCACAAATACAGCAATTGCGGCCACTGACATATGAATTCAATAACACTCATATTGAGCTAAATTTCAAATTGCTACTCACAATGGTTGACGGCAAGGTGTGTAATGCACTCACGGAAACTACATCAACACAAACATGTTTTACCTGTGGTCTCACATGCAAATATTTCAATAGTATTGAAAAAATCTCCTTTGTAACCGAACTTGGAATTTGGCCTATCTGTGCTTCATGCATGGATACGGTTTTTCGAATGTCTACTACACCTTGCATATAAACTACCGTTGAAGATATGGCAAGCCCGTGGAGAGAAAAACAAGCAAATTGTAGCGACTACAAAAAAAGATATCCAAAATCAGTTCCAACATGAGTTAGGTCTATTCGTAGATAAACCAAAGCCCAGTTTTGAAAGTACCAATGACGGAAATACTGCAGCCGCTTTTTCACTAATCCAGATGTATCAGCAAAAATAACTGGTGTTGAGAATTTCAATTATGCTCGTCCATTGTTTTTTGTTTCTGCATCTGTACATTGGAATTTTCAGTTGAGAATCTCAATATATTGATTGAAAAGATGAAAGTCAATCATCATCATTGCTAATTAATAATTTCATTGACACTTGAAGTTGAAATTCATAGTTTTAAATTCAATCACTTTTAGTTGGATATATTAAGCCTGACATAATCACTAATTGAATGTACATGTCACAACTCTAACAACAAGACCGCTGACATCGAGGACGCCTTGGTGGAAAAACTATTCCAACCATCATCCCTTACCAAGATGATGCGAGAAAACCGCCCGTTTCCTCTGATTTTGGTTCAAGTGAACCAAAATCATATCGTCGTCGTCCCATATCTACGACGTCCGGGATCTTCTTAACGTTATAGTTAAGGTTGAGCCCCAACACCACAAAAAACTGGTAGGGCAGTGTCACAGATGTCAGCGGTTCCGGCATTGCCAAAGGAACTGCTTAGCGTCAAGTGCGCCGACAGACACCTTTTAGGTGAGTGCAAAAAGCAGATCCACTGAAGTGCAACAACTGCAATGGTGTGCATATTAAGAACTAAAGCAGTTGTTCTGAGTTCCCCAAGGTTCGTAGGAGGACCAAAGTAGGTGCAGGTGCCCCCCGAAGTACACCCACACCTGGAAGGCGTCCTGCCGGAGCATCTGGCGCATGCCCGGGAATGAGCTACGCAGGAGCGCCCAAGAGCGGTAACACCTCCGACAGGCCGACCGCGTCATCCGGTAGTCCTTATCCGTCGGAGATTAGTGATATCTGTACCACTCTGGACCAGATGAAGAAAATCTTCGTTCAGTTTCCCTTCTGTATCTGTAGAGTAGGGAGGATAAGTGTAAGCCCACAACACTTAGGCCACATGTGACCCATTGTACATCCTCCCGAGGAGTTGTCCTCTTAGGTCATCGTCCATCCTGTCCTTTCCAGGAAGGTGGGAAGGCCAAATAAAATAAATAAAATAAATAAAATCCCCTTTATATCGGCAGGTGTAGGCCAAGACTCGCCGAACACACACTCTCTTATTGAAAAGTTTACACTTTGTTGAAACTTGACTCAGATCACAATCCAGTCATCCTGATGCTGGGTGATGATCCCCCTCCCCAGGAATATCGCGTGAGATAATCCACGGATTGGGAAGCCTCCAAGGCTCATCTAGTGGAGACAAGTATAGACCGTGAGGCTCTTCAAACTCGTAACAGTCTCGACGCGGCGGTGGAGGATTTTGAGTTGTCTGTGAACAATGATTTTCACGCAGTCACAACCAGGACGGAGTGTCCTCTACGAAACTATAATGAGTTTCCTCCCAGGATAAAGAACCTTATCCGGAAGAAAAACCGACTCGAACGAGTTAATCAGCGGACTCTTTATCCTGGAGACAAAGCTGCGGCTAGCAGGATGGCTGAACGAGTTAAACAAGGTATCACTGACTATAGAAACGAGAGGTGAAGCGTGTAATTGAAATCGTTCGAACCTGGGGATGATGAGTTCTGGCGAGTCATCCGCAGGCTCGAGAAGAGGAAAAACGCTACCTCCCCCCTTTACGGACTGCTCGGCATCTGCTACTTCCCTACCGAGGAGGCGTTGGCGTTTGCAGATACAATGGAGAGTAAGTTCCAGCTTAACGTTGATCCGGATGATAACATCGACCGGGATATCCCGCTGGAACACCAGGTTCGGCGTATCCTTAGAGAAAATGATGACCAAGTTATCCGTCCAGCTTCGGAGGTAGAATTGAGGGGGATATATTAGGGCCGCCAAACCCAAGAAGGCTCCGGAGTTGATTCAATCAACAATAGGTTGTTGAAGCAGCTCCCCGAGAACTTCATGATATACCTGCTGAGTATCATCAACAGCTCAATCGCCCCCAGATACTTCCTTTGAAGATGGAAGCATGCCGTAGTTGTCATGATTTTGAAACAGGGTCAGAACCCGCTGTTTCCCCAGAATCATCGTCCGATTGTTCTGCTTTGCTCAAATGCTAAGTTGGCTGAACGTGTTGTGCTGTCCGGTGGATTAGGTCCTTTCTAAAAGGCAGAACATTTCATGTTCAAGTAAAAAAAAACCTGTCTCCTGTCAGGAAAATCCAAGCTGGAGTGCCTCAGGAAGCTGTACTGTCTCTACTACTGTACAGCCTTTACGTGAGCGACCTTCCGAGGTTCAACCACGTGAAGGTTTCCCTTCAAGCCGATAACACAGCTCTCCTCGACTCTCCCATGGGTCGTGCGTTGGCAGTCGTCTACATTCAACGTGCATTGGATGACCTCGAACGCTGGTACCTCGAATGGAAGGTTCGGGTAAAACCCAGCTAAAACTCAGGCGATATATTTGGGCAGACGTAACGTTTTCCCAGACACAAAGGTCACGATATCAGGCAGGGACATCGAATGCCAACCACGAGTCAAGTACCTAGGTCTTTGGATAGATCGCCGACTCTCCTGGGCAAATCACATTGATTACATCAAGAGCAAGGTTCAGTCGACGATAGTTAAACTCTATTCTCTGGACATTGAAACCTCAACCTTAGAAATAAGGTTTTACTATACAATGTACATTTACAATACATTATGTATGCTTCAGGTGCTTTCCATTCTGGATAGATTACATAACAAATTTCTAAGGATGCTGGTGAATGCTTCATGGTTCGTGCGGAATGAAGCTACCCGCAGATATAAGCTGTTAACTATACATCAGTCCATCCAGTCCAGGAATCAGTGAGTTTTCGAGTGAGCAGTTAAATGTCATTGAATTCAGGCAATTATTAAAAGTTCCACCATTTTGTTAAAGTTGGAGATATTGACATTATATTCTAGTGTTGTGAAGCATCTGTCAGGAGCTTTAATGTCACAAGACCCCCTTAACTTTCAATTTTATTCCGAGATGACGCCCAGTCGCCATCTTAAAAGTTTCTTCTGTCAATTTCACTTCAAAATAAAGTATTCATGCATTAAGTCCATTATCGGAAATTTCAATTTTTTGAGTTGATCCGTTCAAAAAATAAAAAGGGGGAGGGGAATTTAAGAAATGCACTGTATACAAATAGAACTTTTATCACAATGTTTGTATAACAAAACAATATATACAAAGTACAATGTTATAGGCAACTTAACAATCTTTCTACCGACTCTCTCTCATTCTCTCTTTCTCTTGTTGCTCTCGGGATTCCCATGCTGAATCTCGAATTTGTCTGCATCTACAATATGGAATTATTTCTACTAGGTACAATCGAAGTTTTTCTTAAGATATTTTGAATTTCCATGAACGTTTTTCCTCTAGTTTCCGGAACACAAAAGAGAGTGAAAATGACATAAAGTATACTGAAAACTGCAAAAAACCAAAATGTTTCCCCAGTTCCAAGAGCAGTGGTCATATCGGTGAAGAATTTGGTTATAATAAAAGAAGTAAAATAACAACTGAAAGTGGTAGCGGAAGCTGCAAGTTGCTTCAAGTCACTAGGAAACAATTCCGAAGATATTGTCCAAGGTACCGCAGCAACTCCAATTTGGAACACTAGGATCAGCAGGACCAGAGACGTTATTGGTAACCAGAATATCGGCTCAGTACTCAAAGAAGTCTTTTCCTTGATGAAGAAAAAAGCTCCCATTGAAATCAAGCAAAGTGCCATAATGCTGCAGGAAGAAATCATCAGAGTTTTTCTACCAAACTTGTCAATGACATAAGGACCCACGAGGCTGGAGGAAAATAGGCACGCCCCTACCACAAGCGAAGCTATGTCCGAAGGTATTTCTGTACCTGACGATTCGAAGATCGGTTGGAGATAGAAAGTGATCGCGTTGATGCCAGAGAATTGCTGGAAGGCCAGAAGGGAAACAGAAATGATCAATGCTTTTCTCAGACCAGAGCTTTTGAGGACATCCAGCAGATTTCCTTGTTTTTCATTGGCGAGCGTAGTTCTGATGTGACTGAGCTCACCTGCCACTTCGTCCTTGCCTGAGGATCTGAGAAGCATGAGGACCTTCTCGGCTTTGTCCAACTGGCCCGTTTTAACTAGGTAATAAGGAGTTTCCGTTCCCAAGAATAAAAATGATATGAAAAACGCTAAAGGAAACAAAGCCAGGACGAAGTTGAACCAAAAAACTGAGAGAAACGATCCGATGAGGTACGGGAGGAAGTTGCCAAAAGCCCAAAATATTCCCAAAGTGACAGAATACGGTCCTCTTTGACTTTCTTGGGCTATCTCCGCTATATACATCGGAAGTAAATTGTATCCTGCTCCTACTGATATTCCTCCAAATAGCCTTCCGAAATAATATATGTTCACATCCTTCACGATGGCCATTGATAAATATGAGGTGAAGTGGGGTACCGCTATGCAGAGGAGAGCGATTTTTCTGCCGAATTTTTCTGCTAGATAGCTGATAGGTATTGTGCCCAGTATAGCTCCAATGTTGATGAGGGATCCTATCCATGCTCCTTCGTTGTCGGTGATTCGTCTGGACAAAGGGTTAATGGAGCTGTCGGTGGAGTTCAGCTTCGTTAACATGGGAGAGGTCCAGGACATCGTGATATCTCCTGAAGTGGCCAAGAGATCCACTGAAAATATAAAAACAAAAATTACTTTTTATAGTTATAATCTGTTTCCTGACAGTAGATGTGATAAATTTTCATGATGAATGCAAAACATTAACAAAGTGCTCAAACAAAGTTTTATGATTCCGTTGTGATTTGCCACAGTTATAATTCGTTTGGAAAACCTATTGATGCCATTATGTGTGGAATATAACGATGTTCAAATGTCCGCCATGGCTTTTCTGGGTGGAGCGCATCTGAAACGTCCAATTTTACATGACTGACCTGCGGTTTGAGAAAACCCCACAAGAAAGAGTCTAACTGGGTCAAATCGCACGATATCGCTGGTCAGTTCGCATCACCTCCACGTGAGATAACCATGCTTCCAAATCGCTTGTGTAGAATATCCAATATGGCATGAGCTCTATGGCACTTAGCGTCGTCCTGTTGAAAGCACATATCCTTGGTGTTCGGATCATCCAATTCAGACCAAAAGAAGTTGGTCGTCATTGACCTATAGTGCTCGCCGTTGGCAGTGTAGAATATCCAATGTGCCATGAGCTCTGTGGCACGTAGCGTCGTCTTGTTGAGAGCACATATCCTTGATATCCAAATCATCCAGTTCAGGCCAAAATAAGTTGATGATCATTGACCTATAGTGCTCGCCGTTGGCAGTGTAGGATATCTAATGTGGCATGAGCTGTGTGGCACTTAGCGTCGTCCTGTTGAAAGCACATATCCTTGGTGTTCAGATCATCCAATTCAGACCAAAAGAAGTTGGTCGTCATTGACCTATAGTGCTCGCCGTTGGCAGTGTACAATATCAAATGTGACATGAGCTGTGTGGCACGTAGCGCCATCCTGTCAAAATCACAAGTCTTTGGTATCTAAATCATCCTATTCAGGCCAAAATAAGTTAGTGATCATTGACCTATAGTGCTCGCCGTTGGCAGTGTAGAATATCGAATGTGGCATGAGCTCTGTGGCACGTAGCGTCGTCCTGTTAAGAGCACATATCCTTGGTGTCCAAATCATCCAATTCAGGCCAAAATAAGTTGATGATCATTGACCTATAGTGCTCGCCGTTGGCAGTGTAGAATATCCAATGTGGCATGAGCTGTGTGGCACGTAGCGCCATCCTGTCAAAATCACAAGTCTTTGGTGTCTAAATCATCCTATTCAGGCCAAAATAAGTTAGTGATCATTGACCTATAGTGCTCGCCGTTGGCAGTGTAGAATATCCAATGTGGCATGAGCTGTGTATCACGTAGCGTTGTTCTGTTGAAACCACAAGTCGTTGGTGTCCAAATCATCCAGTTCAGGCCAAAATAAGTTAGTGATCATTGACCTATAGTGCTCGCCGTTGGCAGTGTAGAATATCTACTGTGGCATGAACTGTGTCGCATGTAGCGTTGTCCTGTTGAGAGCACATATCTTTGGTGTTCAGGTCATCCAATTCAGGTCAAAATAAGTTAGTGATCATTGACCTATAGTGCTCGCCTTTGGCAATGTATAATGTCCAATGTGGCATGAGCAGTGTGGCACATATCGCCATTCTGTTAAAACCACGTCGTTGGTACGAATCATCCAATTCAGGCCGAAATAAGTTAGTGATCATTGACCTGTAGTGTTCGCTGTTGGCCAATATGGCTTGACCTGTGTGGCACGTAGCGTCGTTCTGTTAAGAGCATATATCCTTGGTGTCCAAATCATCCAATTCAGGCGAAAATGAGTTAGTGATCATTGACCTATAGTGCTCGCCGTTGGCAGTGTAGAATATCCAATGTGGCATGAGCTGTGTGGCACGTAGCGTTGTCCTGATGAAAGCACATATCCTAGGTGTTCAGATCATCCAATTCAGGCCGAAAGAAGTTGGTGATCATTGACCTATAGTGCTCGCCGTTGGCAGTGTAGAGTATCCAATGTGGCATGAGCTTTGTGGCACGTAGCGTTGTCCTGTAGAAAGCACATGTCCTTGGTGTTCAGATCATCCAGTTCAGACCAAAAGAATTTGGTGATCGTGGACCTATAGTGCTTGCCGTTGGCAAGCAATCAATAAAGAACTCAATATGATCAAGTAAATTGCAGTAAACAATGGATTCAAAGCTGAATTATTAAACAAACTATTTTCTAAAAAAGTCTACGCAAAAGCCATTCGAGACGTTTTTCCTTTTGATAAGTTAGATGATCAAAATCAAAATTATAGAGCTTTAATGTATTTTGGAAAAGCAATAGAAAAAAAGGCTTCATTTTTGAGGAAACGAGATATTAAAATTGTATAAAGAACAAGTATTACGTTGAGAAAGTTAGTTAGGAATCGAATGCAGGAACATTATAGGAGCTATGTAAGTAAGAAATCAAGTTCAACATATTCAAATGATGTGTCAGAAGAAAATTATATTTTTAACGAAGAGTATGAAATTTTACACATAGAAAATGAAGGTTTGAAACTGAATCATTTGGCAGCAATGAAAATTAATAAACTTAAAATTTCAAACATTCTTATGAATGACCAACTGGATTTGAATAGATCACCGTTATTGAAATTGTTTAAACAAAAAAAAAAAACAAGGAAGTATCATTATTGATGTACAAGTGAGGTAATATGTTACAAGTAATCATAATTGAAGAGGTACCTCAGGTATATAAAAGTTGTGGGGGCTTAGGTAATTCGATGGAGGTAGTCTCAATTGTAGTTATAGTCGAAGCAACCGATATTGTGCATAGTTAAAGCTGTCGGCGATCTCAACGGCCAAAAAAACCAATACAGAGAAATAAAGCCCCTGCCAACTAGTCAATGTGAACTCTAGGCTTGGTGGTTCGTATTGGATGATTTTTACTAACCGAATTTTATGATTGGCTGAAGAGTCATAAAATTGAATTTGATGTCATGTTACGGTGTCGAATAGAATACGAGGATGGTTATAGGAGTCATGTTGTCAATGTTCATTTAAGGAACTGATTGCGATTTGAGTGTTGCAATTCGATAGTGGTGCAGTTATAACTACTTAAAATTTTTGTTATCTGTTTAAAATGTGGCGTCCTTGGACATTATACTAATAGTACTAACGAATGTGATAACAGCGCAGAGTTTTTCTTGTGTAGTGATTCCAATAGCGATGGTGAACAATTCGAAAAAGAGATGCCAGTGAATAAGATTCGGATGCATTTGAACATTGAAACACGGAGAGTATGTTTCAATGTATATAAGAATCTACATCTCAAGTTTGGTTTTGAGGGAAATAAACTATTACAAGCAACATCAGATTTGACCAAAATTCCTTTCTCAACTGTACGTAACATAGTTAGAAACACACCTTATGAACGCATGAGGCGATGTGATACGGGAATACCGAAACCTTCAGATGTTCATCTAATAAAATCATTAGAAAGAACAATATACGACTGTTACAAAAGAAATGAGATACCTCTGATTGAAATCATAAGGAAGAAATTGAATACTTTCGGCCATAACAGGAGCTGCTGTGACAAAACTCTCCAGAATTGGATGAAGAAACTAGGATTTAGATTTGAAATAATAAACAAACGTCAAGCAGTTATGGAAAGCAAAAGAATAGATGATTTGCGTAACAAATACATAGATCAAATAACTAAATATAGACAAGAACAACGAAAAATTTTCTATTTGAACGAAACTTAGCATGACACTCACGACACAAATACGAAAGGGTGGACTGATGGTTCGAGAATATGTACGCCTAACATGCATACAAACAAAGGATCGCGAATAATCATTGTGCATTGCGGAGGAAGTAAAGGATGGGTTCCGAATTCTTTGAAATTATGTGGAAAAAACTTGAGGACTGCAGTGTTGACTATTATAAGAACATGGAAGCTAACATTTTTGAGGAATAGTTTGAAAACACATTGATCCCAAATTTGGATGCAAATAGTATAATAGTTCTTGACAACGCTTCCTATCATTCGCGACACCTCATCAAAGTACCGAATAAAAATTCGAGGAAAGATGAAATACAAAGTTTTTTAATGGATACCAATTTGTATTTTGAAGATAACTATACTGAAACCCAACTACTTGGAGTATTACAGACAAAAACATTTGAAAAAGTGTATGCCCTTGAGAGAATAGCTGAAATGTATTCCCCTGAGAGTTCCCCCTCTTTTTGTGTTTTCATCGAGTTTACTTGGGGAAAATTGAAACAAAACATCAGGCGTGAAAATAATTTTCCAAAATTTGATAAGAAGGTAATAGAGCTGGTTAAAAAAGTAGTATCTAATATTACCGAAGAAGACTGGCAGAAAAGGATTGAAAAAGTAATATATGGAGAAGCTAACTTGAAATGCCATCGGAAAAGGAATCCACATGTTTCTAGAAATTATATGAAATCGAGAAAGGTTAATGCAGTCAAGCTGCTGGAAAATAATTCGATGAAAATCAAAAGATAAATAGATAAGTACTATTTTGATCATTCCCATATTGATTTCAATTTAAGAGCCATCGGTAGACAGAATAATTAGTGACTGGATTGACTATAAATCGGTTCAATTCGTGAGGTTGCAGTCAACAGTTGGGCTGTTATAAATGTTGTTGAATTAACGTTATCATTATTATTTCTGCTTTGATAATTATTCATTTCAAATAATGGTGGACGAGCGGGTTTGATGTCGTCGAGTAGAACTACATTTTTATCAAGACTCGTTGCTCCGATCGACTTTCCACACGAGTACTTTTATTCATAAAATTGTCCAAGTAACCTTATTTTGTTGAAAAATACTGAAAAATATCTGTCATTTCAAAGTTTTGGGGTGTGGACCATCGGGGGTAGTCCGTTCCTGACTTTGTAGCAAAACAACTGACTCCTGCATGAAAGCTCATCGAAGGAATTCATTTGTTTAGTCAATTACCAAAATTTGGATGATTTTGAATATTCACTTGAAAAGTTATCAAAGAAAAACATTTTTCATTTTGTAACTTCGAGGGCCCGTAACTTGGTTACGAAGACTTTTAGGAAAAAAAGTTATATGAAGTACTGGTGATATTTTGACCCCATCTATACATTCCCGAAAGGAAAAGAGGAAGTCCAGGGACACCCTGTATAAGGAAGGTTGCACTATATCGTTAATTTGAACTATACCTGTGGTATATAAATAATAGTGTAAGAAGCAACTTGTAGTATTCAAATCACTGTTGATATAGTTCTCAAATAAAGTTTGTGGAGATCAAATTGTAAAGTGCAGTTTATGAAAATATCCTTAGATATTTTAAATGTACAATGCCCATTCAATATCTAAGTCGCTAAATAGTTACCTGAACATATCATTAAGAGGGTATAACTGATTTTTCTCCAAAAAACAACCATTTTCCATATGATACACGTTATTACTGATTAGAAAAAAACAGTACATTCATTGTTATACGACATTTCATTCAAAATTGCGACTGTTATCAATTATCGAAATACTCCAGGCCACTTTTGATTTGATAATAGGTATGTACCTACGTGATTCTTACTTGACACTTAATGAACTTGAAAATTGAATCAAGAACATTTTTCAATGCAGATAATACTGTTTTTGTTCGATAATGATGAAATAATTTGTTTTTTCGAAGATATAAAGTCAGAAATGAAAAAAAATAGGAAAAACTCGAATTGACTACGAATTTAAACAACACTTCATTGCAAAATTTTTACAGAACACCGTTTCATTATTCAGGGTACAGCATAATGACCGTTGATTAGCGGTATTTTGGGAAATAATAGGATTCGAATCCTGAAAATTGACAAATATAGGTTTTTTTCATATGCTTTATCGAATGAAAATAAATATCGTTTTCTCAACAATTCCAGTTATACCGGAATCAAATGTAACACCTGATATATCTCCACGTATTACCTGGCATAATTCTAATGTGAGTTTGTGAATTACACTCTACAGGGTGTTCCAAAGTAAGTCGGCACCATTGTCAACTCCTTTATTATTGATGCTACGAATTCGGTTGAACAGGCAAACTAGTAGCATTTTCAATGGCCTTCTCGATGCCGAAAACAAAAAATACTTCACAAAATTATATTTTTTTAAATGGAACACCCTATATTTCATCATGCATTTCAATTCATAATAACATTCTCAACAACAAAGCACATATCACCTTCCTTCCTAAAGTTGAAAATGAGCGACTTATGTGGAAATATGTTTCTTTCACCAGTACCAAAAATTCCTTTGTTTTGGCAAATAAAGAGCTATAAAATATCGAGTAAATATTCAAAAACACCGCCTTTTTGTTGAACTCATATTTGGGCCCTTCCCTTGAAACTATGTGAAGTTTTCAACACAATTCGGTCATAAATTCTATTGTTTCAATATAATAACATTATTATGCTTTATTTTATACACCTTATTTTTCAAAAATCCCCAAAAAATGAAAATCTAGAGGTGTCATGTCTGGTGAACGAGAAGGCTACTCAACAGGACCATTTGTAGCAATCCATCCGTTTTCGAAAACAGTCTTACGCTTTATTTTATACACCTTATTTTTCAGAAATCCCAAAAAAATAAAAATCTAGAGGTGTCATGTCTGGTGAACGAGAAGGCTACTCAACAGGACCATTTGTAGCAATCCATCCGTTTTCGAAAACAGTCTTACACCAATATTTTTACGCCACTGAAATCATGTGCTGATGTTCTATCCTGCTAAAAATAGATCATCTAACAATCCTCCAGATCAAGATCATCGAAAAACTCTTGCAACACTCTTGTTAAAGAATTAGTGTAACGGGATCCGGCCAAAGAACCATGGTAGAAAAATGGACTGATAATTCTGCCTCTAAATAGACCACATATACTAAATAGTCTTTGCGGATTGTGGAGATGGACTAGAAATGTATTATGCCCACTCCAATAATGAAAATTCTTTCTATTATACATTTCATAATTTGAAAAATCAGCCTAATCGCTCCATATAATATTTCTATAGAAGTTTGGATCTTATCTGCATTTATTCATAAGCCACTGACAAAACTCCAATCGTGTCTCGAGGTCACCAGGTCCTAGTGTTTGCACTGGTCTTAACTTATAAGAAGAAAATGTATGTTTCTCCAGAATTTGTTGAGTAACAGACGGTGGAACAGCTATTTCTCTAATGGAATTATTTGGATTTACCTCAAAGTAGGCTAAGTTTTAAATTTCTGTATCTTCAGATATTACAAAACGTTTCTTAGTTCTTTTTTTTTCAAAATCGACGATTAAGCACAGCAAAAAAACGTCCATTAGGTAATTCACGATCGCGGAACGTGTTAGAAACCTAACACTTGAGCGTGTGGTAGATTCAACTTTCCCCATTGGTAACAACGATAGCATATACAGGGAGATAGAATTTTGAATTTCAATGTGAAAATTGAGTTTGATTCATACATTCTGATGAAGAAGCTTTGGTAGGCGAAATAATCAGAACAATCACCAGAATAAACTACTTCTATATACAATCCATGTGAGTTTTTCCCATTCATGTGAGCATGTGATTTGGATTGTGAAGGTCAGTAGAAATACAAAGCAGGGCCTGGCAGACTTTCTGCACATAACCCCAAATTTGTTTTGGCACAAGAGTGTGTGTGTGTGTGTAAGAGCGTGAGGAAGGGTTTTCATAAGAGTGGGAGGTGTCGGTTTGTCACATGAGTTTCAACTGATCCGTTTCAACGATAACAAACGTTACCATCGACGTCATTTTGATTTTTTTTCTACTACGCTCAATTTTAAGTTTACACGCCAACTTGGGCAGCTCTTACTGCCCTTTTGACATGTTGGATCACACGTTGTAACGTTAGGCCCTCCATCGCCGTCGACGACGTAATTTTTTCTCTACCCACGCTCAATTTCAAAAATTAACGGCAACGCCGCATGAGTCACATTGCCCCCATAAACAATGCTTTATTTTACAACCGACAACACCGAACTGTTTGCGCTACCAAACGCTTTTTTACACGCTTTATATTAGCTTCACTTGTATGTATGTATGTATGTTTGTTTGTATGTATGTTTATTTGTAACTTTCAAGCTCGGGATCTATATTGACAGAATTATCGGCATTATTGCTTGATCTATTCGCGGGTAGATGGCGCTATACGTAACCTCATTGATATTTCTTGATCTATTCGCAGGCAGATGGCGCTGTACGTAACTATCAATTATTGCTTGGGCTATTCGCGGGCAGATGCCGCTGTAGGTAACCTCCTTGATAGGTTGTTCAAAAGAAAATCAAAATAAAAAACATATTTTTTAAGAATCATTAGTGTTAGCGAAATTTTGTACTACAGATGAAATATTTAAATATTTACAATTATCCGTGATTCAGTAAAAGTTCAAATCAAAACATCAAGACTGAATTGATTTTTGAAAATATTACTGCAAATTTTCTCTTAACTTCGAAACAAATTTTACATCTGTGCACCCTCTGTTGGAGACTAATTGCATCTCAGTATTACTACTGAGTTTGAGACCTCAAACTTTATTATGTTGTTTGAGAGGAATTTTACATTCATGCGCCGTCTGTTGAAGATTTATAATACTAGTGACTAGAACTTGAAAAATAAAATATTTTTGACAATAAATTGGACTAGAAATTGGAAAAAATATTTGTGGGCACTTTGTGGCATATTTTTGTATATCAGGCGCCCGTCGCTTTTTTCACAATAATACTAGTATTTTCTGTTCGTTATTGTTTTAAGCTCATTTAAAAAATTATTTTCAACTTTTTATATCGATGTTCTTATAAAGAGTGTTTTTTTAGTTTTTTAAACTATATTTATTGTTTTATCACCACACCCGCATTATTTTTAGGGTTTCCATATTTTCACACCGCGCATATACACACTCTTATGCAAAAACAAATTTGAGGTTATATGCAAAACTGTGCCAGGCCCTGCTTTGTATTTCTACTAAGGTACTAGTTGAATGGTTTTAATTTCTGGACCGTTTTAACTATTTAGAACGTTTGACTTATCTATAAATTATCGACAGTTCAAACTATTCATTAAACATTATCGACAATTTTGATACATTGAGTTTATTGTCACTCAACATTACCAAAAAATTGTAACAATTCTATACCTCTCATACCACAAATTACTTCTTGATAACTTTAGGGGTCGATGCGATGAATAAAGATTAAAAAAAACAAGTGGAAATAATTAATTACCTTTGCATCAACATCAGTTTGATAAAAATCACCACATTGTAGCAGCAAATCAGAGAAAAGATCCTTATCATCAATGTATCAGCTCTCAATTCCATTTCTTGACTAGCTGCGATGGACAAAATTGGTCTCAGCATTGGGTTTTCTTCCAGTAAGTGTTTTTTTACTAAGTTTTCATACTTTGGAGGTTTTTTCTTTGAGAGGTTTCATTCAGTGATTGCATTTTATCTGTTCCCATTGATAAGCACTTGAGCAGCAGGAGGTCAAATGTACTCCTGCGGCACTAGTACTTAGTAACAGGACAGAGTAACTGTGTAGTATTCTGGAACACCTGGAATAAACAGAATTTCAGGAAAAATATCCAAAATATTTCAATGAATTCTAATATATTGGAGATATTGAAAAAAAATATTCTTATCATAATAGGCTTTGACTTTGATGTTTCTAAATTTGACTTTCAATTTGTTACATTCAATGACATTTTGTTATTGTACAAGTCATTGGATTTTTGGCGAAAAATGGCTTTCACGAATGAAGAAAAAAGAGATATGATACAAATTTATAACAAATACACTCGTTGAAAACATCAAAGCCACGGTTTGACAATCACTTGGCAAAGTTGACTGAAGAACGCAATGAATACTTCAATAACAAAAGGAATTCCCTGATTCAGGAAATTCAGCAACTGGACCACAAAATTATCGTGGAAAGGTATAAATTCTTCATTGAATAATTCAACTCATATTAATGAGAAAATTAAAAGTTATTGAAAATCAACTGTGAAGCACTTGATCACCATTTGGTTTCAATAAACTATTGAATACAACCCCTAATACAACAAAAATATCTAATGCCTTTTCAATTGTTCATTCTATGTTTTTGGAAACTGAAATATCTTGAATAGAGGATATTATTGATTAATTCAATGCTAACAAAGTATGTGGATTTGATGAAATCTCCGTGAGAATTGTAAAAGCAGTGAGAACTGAAGTATTGCCAATTTTATTCCATATCATTTCCGTATCCTTCGAAAGTGGAATAGATTCAAATATAATGAAAGGTTTCGCCTGTATATAAAAGTGGCAAAGAAATGATTTGAACAATTATCAACCAATCTCCGTGCTTCCAGTATTTGTAAAAATCTGACCCTAATCTGACCATCCTCAGTGATGAGACCCATTTCTAGATGAAAGGATACGTGAACAAACATAATTATTGAATTTTGGACGATACCAATCCACATTAGATCCAAGAGCGTTTAATGCATCCCGAAAAGTCACTGTTTGGTGTGGATTTTGGGCAGGTGATGTCACCGGCCATATTTCTTTGAGAAGGACGTTAGCCATGCCATCACTGTGAACGAAGAGCACTGTAGGTCGATGATTACCAATTTATTTTAGCCTGAATTGGATGATCTGGACACCAACGACATGTGGTTTCAACAGAAACGTGCTACGTGCCACACAGTTTATGCCACATTGGATATTCTGCACCCCACATGAAGGTGATGTGGACTGGCCACCGAGATCGTGTGATTTGACCCCGTTAGACTTTTTTTTGTTTTATTTGAATTTGAAGGTAGGAAGCGTTTAATGAAAGACTCTTTGGTTGACATAACTACATTCGGTCGTGTGACCACATAACTCGCAAACAATGATAGTTTGAAAGAATTTTGAGTTATTAAACTGAAATCACCACAGCTCTGTTCACGTTTGGTCGCAGTATTCATACATGAAAAATCACATTTTTCGAGACTTTCAAGTTTTCCAACTTGGAACTGCTTGTTTCTAGTGGTGACGTGAAACGTTGAAAATGAACAGAGTTTACGTATCTATGGTTCATGAAAAGATAAAAAATGTCAATACATATCAATTAGTTCAAGTAACATGTGACGTTTTCGTTTTCACTCACTGCGTGTTTTGAGGTGATAAATGTTTCATCCTGTATATTTCTCCAGTTTAGGAACTGCAAAAGATAGTAATATCTTCACCAACTAGTTTTCCTAAACTACCCAATCTGATAAAAACATATCAACATACCTCCCATGTACATATGTACAGTGTCCACGCCCATGTAAATAATCATAAATGTTGTATATAGTTATTGGAATAATCTTGAGCTGACTCGTTCAACGTTTATTCCGAAAGCCGTATATTGATAAAATTATCGAGGAGCACTTATACACTCGCAAATGATATGCTGTGTTGACAAATTTACCTTTCCGCATTCCATCTCTCTTTCCTTCTAATAAACTGTTAGACTTCATTTAGTTCCGAGTCTCTAGTGTGTGAACTCTATGGAAATCCCACAAATTTGACATAATTATTTATGAGAACTACAAGCAGTCGAAAAAGTAAATTCAGATAGGGAGTACCGATCCCTTTTATAATTAGAAGCGAATCATGTTATGTGATGTATAATGGCAGTCCCTTTTTGTGTTTGATATTAAAAAATTGTCTTTCGGAGAATCTAGTTGTCGATTCATTTGCAGAAGAGAACCCTCTTGGTACCAGAGATGAGTCCACTACTCCATTGTGTTTTTGTTATTCCAAGAATGTACTCGAATATTCTTATAGGGATTTGCTTTAATACGAAATTTTTTCTCAACCTTATCCTGCATTCCGAAGGTTTTGGAAACGTTAACCAGGGCCACAAGAGTGTTTCTATTCACTGATTCGGCTCCATTTATCCACTTGGATGTCCTCTTTGGCTCAAACAGAGAGGTATTTCATACTATAGTCCGGATTTACCAATTCCTAGCGAGTGACAAGACGAAAAGAAAAAATAGAACCACTCCTCCTTTCTTAGTGCTTGAGGACCTCATCTGCTCTGCGGTTGCTACTTCTTCAGAATCAACGTTGGATGAAAGGCCAGTTATAGATGATAGAGTTCTTTCAGTATTATAGTTTTGATTTAAATTTTGAGTTCTTACATTGAATATTTAACTATTTATATTGAAGGAGTTATATTTTTAGGAGTGATTAATTTTTGAGAAAGAAAGTTTTTGGCTTTCTACTACTTCACCTTGATACAAAAAAGAATGAGGGAATCTTCCAAAGAAAGGAAGGAATCAATCAATCAATTTGAAAATAAGTATACCAGTGTGTGTATACCAGTGAGGATGACAGTGTTCTATATAAGTGCAATTTGTTACCATTCATTTTAAGTAGAGCTCATGTGAATGATATCTGATTTTTATTCCACAACGAATGTTTGAAATACAAACTGAGTAGAGAAAAGTATCTTCTGTATAATTCAGTGTTCATATAGAAGTATTTGTTTCTTCCGTATAATTCAATGTTTATATAAAAGTAGCTGTTTCAGGAGCACTTTGTTTCAACACACTTTTTCTTATATATCGTCGGCCTAATGTGAACATTGCATAAGTCCAATTTTTAACAAAATTAGTTTCAGCGTATCTATACATCCAAATCAAATAACTATGTAAAAAGTATTTAGATGGCACTAGAAACAGAAGTATGAAATGCGCGTAAGTCCCACTCGTTATACATCAGTGAGAAAGTTGCATAAGTCCTAGTAAGTGTACTTTGATGGTTCTGTATCTGTTCGGTGTCGTGCTTCTTAATTTTTCAGACTTTAAACTGGCCTCTATTTTATCAGACTGAAATTCAATATCACTAAGGTAAGTACATACTATACATAAATTTAAGCTTTTGAAATGTGCTAACATATATTAGACTGGATTAATGTAATTTTTGTCATATTTAGAACTCACGGGAGTTATGCGTGTTTCAAAGCCTTTTGAATATCAATTATTACTGTAGAGATTGATTTTACCAGGGGCTTTATAACCTGGGGACTTCTTTATTGGGATGTTTTTATCAGTGACTTTACACTTTATGGATGAAGATAATAAGTATTTTGTTTTAGCTATGGATAGTAGAACAAGAGGTTTCAAACTGTTGAGTTCAACAAGACATCCGGCCATAATTAACGATAGTTCTGGAACATCAACTCGTGATTATACAGAATTAAACACAACAATAAAACTGTTCAAAGACAAAGATCAAGACAATCATACTGATACAACGAGCGCGGAAAATGAAGAGTGTTTTGCAGAAGAATACGAGGAAAAACTACACTCGGCTTTTGCAGAATTAAAACAAGAAATTCATTCGACAGAAAACATTTTAGACCTATGGAAAAATAATGATTCATCATCCAGCTTTCTCAACAATGCAGCAATATCCTGATACAAACTTTGATAGTTTTATTTTTTTCGATGAGATGCTCAATGCAAAGAGAACAAACGATCTAGAAGCGCCAACAGAAACCCCTATGGATTTCGAAATAAACCTACGAGAAGGAAATATCAGCAATGAGGATAATGATGAAGAAGATGCAACAAATAAATTCAGAAGAAGTAGATAATGACAACCATGACCTTACATATCAAATCGGCAATGATAGAGAACAACATTTTGATAAAAAAAATAATGATTCTAGTGAAGAAGTTTCACGAAAAAGGAAATATCTAGCCCAGCCAAAAGTGAAAATGAAGAGAATAGTCATAAAAATATACAAAAGAAACCTTCACGTTTCGATGAAACAACGAAAACTTAACAGAGCCGTTTTTCAATATAAAAAGTAAGATTTTTAAAAAAGCTCGGATACATCGATTTCTAATTAAAGGGGGACACCTTTCAGATTAATAAGATTTTTTGTAGTACTCACCCCCTCGGAGGGGTGAGTCCGACGACCCTTATTTAGATAGGGAAAGTAGGTCGGGTAGCACCTTGTTTTAAAGGTCTTTCGAATACCTTTACAACTCTGTTAAAAGAAAATTTTTGTAACGATTAGTTTTCGAGATAATTCGAAGTTAAAATTGCCATGTTAATAATACATGGCATACAAGTTACCACTCGGTAACTTGTATGCCTAAATATAAAGAATTATTGAGCAGTTCTTCTTATCAGTTTTTTGTTGAATGAAATCCCTTTTTTAAAATCAATACCCACTCCTCTACTTCCAGTTCTCATTAGTACATCGTTCGATTGTTTTGTTTAAACGGGTCGTGTATTGTTATTTCTTTAAAAATGCCTTACACTACTG
>NW_019289766.1:163339-197129 GCF_000500325.1 Leptinotarsa decemlineata
TATATATATATCCGTGATTACTTTCATCACGGGGAAATAAGTAATTTCATAAGAGGTGATATTTTGTTACCTGTCATCAGAGATAAAATGTCAAACTTTTTTACAGTCTCAGAAAAAAAATTCAACTCGATGTTTGAAATATTTGGATAACGATAAAATCGTTATTACACTGTTTGTTTATGTAATGGTTCTATACATAAATTAAAATTTGATTTGCATTTTCTCAACAGTTTTCTTCAATAAATGAGAAACGTAATTGGTAATAGTGTCTCCAAATATGGCTATCACAAAATGTAATTCCCTTCATTTTTGTATTTCGTTTTTACTCTACTTATTTTGTATATAACTTCTGATTTTGATGCTACCCTGTACTAATTCGGGGTACAACTTCAGATATATATGCTCTGATATAATATTTTCGAATATTAAAAAAAATAGATGCTGAAAAACCGTTGATGACGTCATCACTTGATCGGATGTCACCCTGTACAGTATATTATTAAAGCAGATCAAAAATTATTTCATTTGTTACTACAGTTTTCAATAGCACTGTGTATCAATCAATCTGGTGAATAGAATTATTTTGATTTCATTGAAAAATCAGAAGTTATAAATGATTTTTCTCTTCAAATGTTCTTTTTATATATTTGAAATGTTATATGTTGTTTCGCAAAGCAACGATCAAGATAACATCGGAGAATTAGGTTAGGTTAGACCCTCTATCGAAATGATTTCAATTAAATTACTACTTATCTTCATCCCAAGACGTAGTTGAAAACAAACTACTTGTCACTAGTTCTGAATGTAACCGACATCGAAAAATCTCAGTTTCTAAGTCAAAAACACTGTTAAAAGGTATTTCTACTATTTTTTCTTGAAGCACAAAACACATTTACTGACTTGAACCAGAATACATCTAAAGAAATCGAGCAACAAAGGTCATCAATTTATCGTCAAGAGGTCATTGATAACATTTTCACTGGGATATTTATAACGGGTACAAATATTATTTGAACAGAATTGTCCCAATGTTTCGACATATGGAAGAATATAATTTGTAAGAAGAAGGAAATACTCCATTTTGACAATTTTAAAAGCAATTAATTGAGGTTGAGAATAGTTTGTGCTAGTGAATTAATTATTTTCGATGAATGAAATTTGTTCGATGAAATCATTCGTAGATCAGCAAAATTCTTGTTTCTGCTTGATAACAACGCTTGGAAATATTTTGAATACATTAAAAAAATTATGCACTTCAAGCAGAAGCGTCAAAAACATAATTAGTTACTAGGTTTTATAGACCTTTTTTTGGGTGTTTTCACCTTAGACAGTCTGAAAAATATGGAAATAGTAATGAAAAACGTAAACACGTGTAGAAAGGGGAAACTTCACCTGAAAGAAAACTGAAAAATTATACAATACCCATTCCAACGTTTCGCAGGCTAAAATTGCCTTTGTCTTCAGTTATATAAAATTTCGGTCTATGTGCAGTTTTTTCGTCGCTGATTCTCTTTTTCCCAACTTTCTCGACAGATGTCAAAAATATTCAACGAAAGTCATTTTTTGTGGAGGAAAAAATCAGTTTTTCATCGACCTTTTTTTTGGGTAATTGTTACCTTCCACAATCTGAAAAAATATAAAAATTATAATGGAGAACTTTATACAAGTGTAGAAGGGCAAACTTTTTAGTTTTTTATGTCTATACATAATTTTTAAAATTATGTATAGACAAAACCTATTTTCAATATAGAGATGATTTCTATCAACAAGAATTTGGCATGGCTATGGGTNTGTGAAAAATACTTTGATTTTTACGCAGTAACTTATCGGGGTAAACTAAAAAGTTTGCCCTTCTACACTTGTATAAAGTTCTCCATTATAATTTTTATATTTTTTCAGATTGTGGAAGGTAACAATTACCCAAAAAAAAAGGTCGATAAAAAATGTCAAAAAAGTTTTGAAATGACGTATGTCACTATTGCTAACAAAATTCTGACACATTTTTTGTGGAAGACGGGTTCTTGCTTTCCACTTCTCCATCTTCATAAAAAAAAATTGGGAAACTTTCAATAGAAAGAAGAGAGCAATTGAAGGGACGCTACACAATATACAATTACAAATACACAATTTCCTAACGAATGTTATGTGCAAACTGTATAGCCTCTGTGACTTTGCACATTATTTCGTACTTCTGAGTTGTTGAGGTAGATAATTTTGAAAAAAATCTAGTAGTAAAAGCTACTAAATCCGGTGAGTTCTCATTTACATATGGACTTTAGGAGTATTCCTCTGAATAAGGGAGAAAAACTTTCTTATTAGTCGGTGGGCTAGCCCACTTATTCTTCGTTATTCAGAGGAATCGGGCAAATTACGGATATGAGTTGGTTAGTACCTCGTCCACTAGATGGAGTGACATTTTGTGATGTTCGCTCCAATTTCGGAAGAGAAATGAAATACTCTGAAGGAATTCCGATTTTCAATTGTGGAATATCTTTGACTGAACTAAACAATTGTCAACTAAACAATAATTGAATTAAAAAAAAATATATCTTACTTTAATGATGCCCTCTCTGATACCACCCAGTATTGTTTCGAAAGCGTATTATAGTAGTGATAATTATGGCGTGAACGTTTCTAATTTTATGGGATCATAAAAGAAGTTTTATAGGAATCTGAGGGAATTGCCGAAGAAAACACAGCAATAGACCAACACTAAGAAATATAATACACACAGGTTTTTCTTAATGGAGTTTTTACTTTGAGTATGTTGGTAATTTGATGTTTTTTCATAGCGATACAACTGCCACAATAGATTTTTAATTATTGGAACACACTTGCAGACGGGTTTCGGGCTGTTTGTCCACACGTCAGTGCAAGGTAGTGCAACATTAAGTTGATGATTTCCGATAATTGAAAATCGAATTCCTTCAGAGTATCATTCCTCGAACTAAATTGAACCGGACAACAAACAACAGGTTTATCATCGCCCTATCTGCCTATGAACGAGGTAACCAACCGCATATCCAAAATATACCCAATTCCTCGTATAAAAATAGAAAACTTTTCACATTACTCCAGTGAAGACTCCTGCACAGGCACCGTCGGATATAATCCAACGCCTTTCGTGGTATTAGCCAGGAGAATAGTTGTTTTCTAATTTGACCAACAGAAAACAACGGGTGAGAGTTAAAGACATGTTCTCTTGTGAAATTGACAATTACGTTGGAGTTCCCCAGGGTAGTGTTCTGGGACCCCTTCTATTCATACTATATTTAAACGACATGCCATTGTTTGNAACTAATTGTTCCTTCAGATGATTTGATTTAAAGGATTGTGAGATGAACAGTTTTTGTCATGAACATGAATGACGAATTTTTATAATTTGATGATAATAATTTGTGGTATTTCATCCGTGATAAAATTTTATGAACATTAGAAAACATATTATTTTTTTATTTTTTGTAAGATATTCTTTGAAATGGAAATTAAATTCAAAAATTTCAAACAAGGGATATCCTTCAATATTCAAAAAAACATTTCATATCAAAAGCTTCATAATTTCGGAAATATGACTACCACGTCTACAGAAAATTTTGAGTCCATTCGATTGGTCTAAAAAATATATACAGGCAAAAACAACTTATGTCTTTCTAAAACTTTGCAGACATATTTTCTGCTCAAACTTTTGCAGACATATTTCCTGCTCAGTATAAAATATGGCATTCATAAAATTTATAAAGTCATCTGTTTTTCGACTCTTGGAGCTCTTCAACTCCTACATTCGAACTGCAAAGTTACTAGAAGGAAATTTCAACTCACCACGATAATTTCTTCGACTGCCTGGACTATTAACGCGTCCAAAAATGAAAATGATGGTCGCGGCGAACGAAACTGAAAAACATTCGAACATCACACCCGTCAAAAATACGGCAACAACTGACGGTTAATGAGCCACAATTGGCTTTATATGTGAGGCCCACATCCCCGACTTAATTTAAGTTGAATTAAGAGATTATTTCCTTTGTGCACGTTATTATTCTATTGAAGCAGGCATTTATAGCGCACAACACCGCTACACCAATAATGCTCTAACTATAATATAAGAAATCACCTCGCTTATATAACTCGAAGCAAAAATATTAATGGATAAATTGGAGACTTAACTTGCTCGTTTGTTAGTAGTTCGCTGAGTGAATTTAAAGTGTTTCCAGACACTTCGAATGGGATCGTTTAAAGTGGTATAAACATTCGGGATTATTGGGTGTAAAATGTCGAACGATTATATGGGTTTTTCGAAACGAGTTTTGGCTGACTCTGTATTTTAAGTGAAATAGATTGACACTTTCATGTTTCTGTAGTCGAAATGCATAGCCTAACTAAGAAACTCCACAGGCTCAGATGAAATCTCTATAAAAATCCTAGAAAATATTCCTAAAAATACTCGATATATCAGTTGGTCTAATGAATAATTCATGCTGAGAAGGAATCTTTCCAGTTTTTTTGAAGAAGTCGATTGTGTTAGCACTGCCAAAGGGAGAAGTCATCAATGGTCCATCAAGTCTTCGTCCAATTTCTCTAATCTCTGCAATAGCTAAATTGATAGAAAATTTAGTTAAAACAAGACTCCTTTACTTTCTGAATGGAAACAGAATAATAAGTGATTGATAGTTTGGTTTCCAAAAGCAAAAAAACACTTCCGAGGCCATATTTTCATTTCTTTACAATGTTTATTCCAACATAAATGACAAAGAAACAGTGGCTGCGGTCTTCTGTGATATAGCCAAAGCATTTGATTGCGTGAATCATAAAATTCTTTTACGGATAACTGGAATAAGTCTTAAGTGGTTTGAGTCATACTTAGCAGATCGCACCCAGATGGTCAAAACCACTTCATACTCAAATGAAGGTGAAATTACTTGCGGCGTCCCACAAGATTCAGTACTGCGCCCACTTTTATTCCTAGTTTACATTAATGACCTATCGTCTATTAACATCCAAGGAAAATTCACTCTATTTGCTGATGATACCACAATTTTATAGCATGCAACCATACGTTGTATGAAGTTATTGAGAATGACTTCACTGAAGTGAAAGACTGGTTTGACTGAAATCTCTTGAGCTTGAATTTATCGAAAACAAAAGTAGTGTCCTTTAGTTGCCTCTTTTCACCTCTAACAGAATCCTAACTGTGGTTTCCTCATTTATATTTGAAACAATCTGCCTTCTCTTCAAAAATAGGGTCTTGTTCAACAACTTGGATGAACCAATGTATGAAACCAGGCAAAGCTTCAGCTTCAAATTATTGTTGCCTTCTTCGACCCTAGTTAAAGATTCCTTCATTTACAACGGTCTTAAAATGTTTAATTACCTCAAGCTACAAGAACCTTAAATGATCTTAGAGCTCTTGAGAACATATGTTCAACAGTGAACTCTGTGAACTGTTCAACACGTGTTTAAAACAAAACTATTTTAAATTTAATAATAATAAAGTCGACTCCGTGGGGACCTCATCATATCTTTCCATATAGCTTTGCTAATCAGAAAGAACTTTTTGTTTTCAACAATGATTCGCGGTTACGAGGTCACACACTCAATTTAAAAAAGGAAAAATTTGCAACGAGGCAGAGACAATTTTTTTTGGTGAATCGTATTTTCGAAGCATGGAATAACTTACCCAACGAAGTTATGAATTCTGACTCAGTGAACAGTTTCAAAAACAAAATAGGTATTTGCTTATTTGCTTAATCGCCTCTATGCATATATTAATTATTTTTCTTTTCTTTTTGCATGCATTGTATTAACTTGTTGATATCCTTTATTTTTAGGCTTACATAGGACTTTGTCCTCAGCGTTTATTTATATGTAATAATAATAATAACATGGTCAAACACTGCTCAGAATCATCAAGACGTTCTTGTTTTTGATCAACAGTGAGCTCGCGTAGCACCCATTTTGAAAAGACCTGTCTCACAGTCGAATGCTCAGGCAATATGAAGCCAACATGTTCTTTTGATGTATTTAAAATGTCAGCTAACTCACGCAACTTCACTTTTTGATCATTCAAATCTATTTTGTGTATTTTTTTTAATTTCTGGTGTTACTGCATCATTTGGACGTTCACTGCGTTCTGCATCATCGGTCTCTCTACGATCACGTTTGAAGTCAGAAAACCAACATTCAAGTGTTGTTTTGGATGAAGCGGAATCTTTATAACACTTTCCAAGCCCTTGTTTCACTTGAATGGTATTATTCCCCATCAAGAAGCAGTGTAAAATTAAAACATGAAATTGTTTTTGATCCATTGTTTTGAAAATAACGAAATTAGTGTCACTCTCAGCATAATAACTCACAAGCTAATGAGTAGAATATCATGAAATTTCAACAGCTTCTTTTTAAAGCTTAGTACTGACTGAAAAAGTGGTGAATGCAATAAGACTAGCGCCAAGACTTTTAAGCCCAGGTGATGAATTGTAATAGACTTTCACAGAAACACTACGCAACTTAGAACTTCACTTATCAACATTTTACAATATTTGTTTCATCATTTAATCATGAACATAAAAATATATGAAAAATGATTCTGCAGAGTGTTCACATACTACAAACCTCTTCCCTCTTACAAGTCATCACTCCTTTCATGAAACGTCTTTATATTAGAAATATGAGCTGACTCTGGTCGTCCATCATTGTTGAAATTTACGAAGGCTACTATCCCATCGATGAAATGGACTCCTGTTATCTCGAAAGGACATTTGTTATACACCACTTTTCTATTTTCTGCACCTTATGTCAGGAACCTCTATGCCCGTCACACGTCTGCGGTACACTAAGGTGTTGAAGACACCATACTGACATACAATGATGAACCCCTCAGTTTCTGACTTCAGCTCATTCGACCTGGGGAAAGCGAAAGTCAGGGGCTTTGATAAGCCAAGGTCTTCAATGTTATTTAAGAAGACCCATGCATTGGCCTATCCTTATGTTGCCGCAGAAGTGAGGTGATCTCTGCGGCTTTTATACGAGCCTTTTGCTGAACGGCTTCCAACTCGACATAGTTGTGATCACTTCGTTCAGTATCGAAAACTAAACCGATTTAGGGCAGCTCAGGCAGCTGCCCTAAAGAGAAATCCTCCAATTTCTGCTCTCTCATGATTGCGGACCATGCAGAGAAGGTGATCCAAATTGTTGACCACTTTACGGGATATATCCAGTACCATTCTGTCACGTAGACACTCCAAACTCAAACACATTGCACATTTGTCTGTTTCAAATTTCATGCCGATAGCATGCGTGTACTCTTCCACCACCCTCAAGGACTGATGAGGATCCTTCTCTCCACAAGCATACAGTTTAAGATCATTCATATAAAACAAATGAGTGACCGTGTGCCACCGGTTTCCAGATATGCCACAGTTATATCCTCGAGTATTTTTGAGCGCAATGAATAATGGCGATAGTGAGATGCAGAGGGGACTGAGTAAATCGTCCTGAAATATACCCCCTCTGAAAGTGACCCACCCTGTTTGGACTCTGGCTTGATCAGATGTTATGGTGTAACGAGTGGTATAAGCTGTTCAAGGCATCTCATTATTTTGTTGGGTACCTCAAGGCATCTTAGCAATTGCAGTATGATCCGGCCATAGAGAGNATCAAGGCAGTGCTATTTGCTGTTCATCAGCACGCCTTGACTCAAAGTGTGATGGATACGTCGTAGTTTGGCGGCTATTCGCCGTGTAATGTGATGGATTACCCTGTAATCCATCACACATTGGATACAAAACGCATGTTGTCTCGCCAACGTGATCTTAGCCTCCATCTTGTGTACACGCCGTTCAATATTTCAAACTCCAAGGCCGGAAGATTTTTATCATTATTATTATTATCATTATTATCTAATTCATTTTTGAAAAGTCTAGTTGATAATTGGTTATTATTATTACTATTGGCTGATAATTTTCTTTTGACATAACCACGGAATTCCAAAACGGAGAAACTGGTAAGTCCTTGAGAACAAGTAATTTTATAGTTTGGTAATTTTGATATGGGTTCAGTATCAATACAGATTTCCGTATTCGAGTCAGAGTCTTCAATCAATGTATTGATCAATCACGTTCTATTAGCCAAGTAGTTGTTCTTCTCATTCATTTTATTTATGTCTCACCAGTCAATTGGTCAATTGAATTACTGTGACACCGTTTTCAAATCGTAAAAAAAGAACAACGCCTGAAAATGCGGGATCTTTAATGGGCAGGAAACTCGGTAAATGAGGAAGTTGCATTTAAAAAATTAAATCTGACACCCTACGCATTCTCGAGCTAGGTGCATTTTGAATCGCTTCGGCTGTACAAAGTGATTTTTAGGAAAAATTCAGGATTTTTTTCACAATAAATGGTGGGTAGGGGAGACCGGGGTTAGACCGGGGTCTTTTGCATTTTTAGTTGTCCTTTTTTATAAATTATCAATAATATTCTTTATCAATAGATAGTGATTTGACACTCATTTGAAAAAAGAATGTTTCAATATGTATATTAATTCAAAGTGAATTAATATACATATTTAAGTATATCTAAAAAGAGAAAAAAAGGTGTCGCATTTGTAGGAAAAAATACTTGCTCCAAATAAATAACTTCCTTCTGGTAACTGAAATACCAAAAATATTCATCAGGCCGCAATAGAAAGGATGCTCTTGTGATGTATTATTCGATAAATATTGAAAATCGGATGAACTGTTCCTGAGTTATAAGCAGTTTTATAATAGATAGCCATAATGATTTAGAGACAAAGAAAAATATCATAATTCAGAGAAAAAATTCATCTGAGGGCATCATATCAGGTAATGCAGCGGGTCCTCTCCTCTGGTTTGGATAATTTTCATGAAGCCTAACACCTAATATTGGTGTATTTCTAATATAAATTGATTTGAAAACCTTGAAAAGACAATTAGAAAATTAATGATGAAATACACCACGAAACATTGTCAACCACCTTCAAACGAACCTAATATTGGTTTAACACTCATTCGGGTTTCGCAATTTCCGAAACATGTAGACAGACAAACGTGATTCCTCAGAAGAGCCCACTAGATCACCTGATATGAGGCGTCTAGATGTTTTTGAGAAAATTATTTTGTGATTCATATTTTTTTTGATGCTTTGTTTGTATTTGGTTATTTTATAGTTCTGAATTACTGTTTTTGTCCTGTTTCCCTCTGTACGTATTTTGGAAAAAAATGTTTTATTATTACACTCACCTGAGTAGTTTGGAGAAATTGTTATTTCTCTAGTGAGTCACGGGTATTTTATGTTGCAGTGATCGAAGAAACATTAAGCAGAAGAACCCAGGGGAGTTAAAAAATATCACCTATGGCTCACCTACTTAACATTCATTCAATTTTATCCAATCCGCTGAATGAATGAATCATACTTTCTACGAAATGATTGTTCTCTGGATGCAGCTAGTGGAATTGTTGCGATGTAGTCATCGAAGAAACGCTAAGCAGGAGAACCCAGGGGATTTCAAAATATTCACCTATGGCTCGCCTACTTAACATTCCCTCAATTCTTCAAATTCTATCCAGTAATATTGTGGGATCAGCTACCAGTGGGACGGTAGTCGGTTGGGTTGACGTGGATGGTTTGCTCCACTCAGTCAATCCATCGCTGTGTGAACCGGTGGTTCGAACCGCAAGGTCGGACGATCAATTTTCACTTCCTATCGACCAACCCGTTTTAGGAATCACACGTTGAAAGGTAAGACCTCGTTAGTCCTTCGCTCGCATATGTTTCGACTCTTGAGAGTTGTCGTTCGTAGGGGTGTGACAGCTGGTTAACGGAAAAACAGATTTTTGTTATTTTCCCCCTCTGAAAGGCAAAAGTATGAAATGGAAGTGTAGGGTTTTTCCTACAACTATTTAGTTTAGAAACAGTGTATTCGTTTATTGATTTTATTACAAAATTAATTTTTCATAACTCTTTTATCGCACAGGCATTCAAAATATCTTTCTGCTTGGGTTTTTATGTCAATTTTTTTACTTTCATTTTTACCAATCATTTTCGTATTTTCTCATGGCATATCATTGGAAGCTTTCTTCTGTCGAAAGAAAAGTTTATTGCCAATAAATATAGTTTAAAAAAACTGAATAACACGCTTTTAAAGAACATTGAACTAAAAAGTTAAAAATATTTTTTTAATAAGCTTAAAACAATAACGAACGGAAAATATTAGTATTATTGTGAAAAAAGCGACGGGCGCCTGATATATGATAGGGGAAACCCGGGTAAAGTAGATACCCCGGGCAAAGCGAATATTGCCTATAGCTCCCAAATAGTTCGTTAGCCGGCCGCCGCGTTGTCATAGCAACGGTCGCTAGTTGCCGCTTCGTGCGCGGCAAACACGTCAGGACGAGTTCGCATCGCGCTGCGCCAGTGATCGGACAGAGTGTGTTTTTGGAAAAAAAAATATTAATTTACAGAGGTAAGTGTTTCGTTCATAACTATAATACTGTTCGCGACATGTTTTTTGTTATGAGCAGCATATGATGGCTGATTATGGAGCTTTCGATTATCCATTGACAACGAGTTTAGATGCTCTGTTTTTTTTTAGTAATTTAGGATAACCTCAAAAATGTACTTAAGGATAAAGCGGATTGGGCAAAGTGGATACCGTATTCACTTTGCTCAGGCATGACAAGTAATACAGTTTAATGGGATTATGTACTTTACAGTGTTTTTCTTCGTGGCAGATGGTATAAAAATATAAGAAAAAGCAAACAAAAGGATCCTAGAGTGAAGAAAACATGCTGGCCGCTATAAATTTGTGTTTGGCGGGAGAACAGATTGGAGGGACGGCAAAAAATACGGGATAGCTTTTGTTACACTATATCGACATGTTAAAAGTGGAATTTGTTCTCCACAGTTAGGTTGATTCCGTCCCATATTCACGGAAGTTCATGAAAATGAAATGGTGACCTATCTATAAGATATGGACGCAGTGTTTTTTGGCCTCACTCGGGATGAATTTATGAGACTAGCATTTGAATATGCAAAACGCAACCATTTACAGTATGCTGAGAGCTGAAATAAACATAACAAAGCAGGAGAACACTGGCTGTAGGGATTTTTATCATATCATACTAACTTGACTTTAAGAACTCCAGAATCGACGTCTGTGGCAAGGGCAAAAGGATTTATTCGCCGCCAAGTAACCAATTTTTATGCCATTGAGAAGTATAACATTGAAGCCTCCAGCCTATATAATAAGGATGAAGCCGGGATATATACGATCTCAACTAAGCCTCCAGAGATTCTCTCTATAAAGGGAAGAAAGCAAGTGGGCATGATTACAAGCGCAGAACACGGACAATTGACAACTGCTGAATCAACAACGAGTACTCTAGTGAAGGAAGATAAGAAACAAATATTTGAAAAAGCAAGAATATTTGAAAGCAAGAAGCTTGATAAAAGCTTCTCAGAAGGCTGTTAAAAATACTACTAACAAAAATACTGTTGAATCAAAAATCTCGACACTCGATGTGGGCTATCAGAATTTGTCCATGAATCTTTTATACAGGGTGTCATCTGACTTGGGCCACCCCATCTTTTAATTTTTAAATACGGACCTGTATTTTTTGTTGTAGTTTTTGGATCGTAAAAGAATTGAGAGAGCTCAAAAACATACCAAAAAATGGGTATCGGGATTGCTTCCATCGGAAGCTTCTATCTGAAGGGGGCTACTGTGAAGGGGGTAAAACAGAAATTGATGAGTAAATGAGTATTTTTCAACAAAATGAACATTCACCTTATTTTTAACAGACCTCGTACATAAAAAAATCGGGAACTGAAATTTGATAAAATTGATCTGCAACATTACCATAATTTTTCGTCGTCATTCGAAAGCTCAAAAGCTTTCTTTAAAATGAATTCGTGAAACAAGAGTATTGTGAGTTTCAAAATAAAATATCGAGAGGTCAAATGAAGTAACAGAAATTTGTATACTCACCTATTTAAGACTTCATCGCAAATTTTATTCGATTTTTTTAAAAATTATCATGAACTTTCATCAAAAAAATGTGATTGCTGGAATTGCATTCAGTTAAAAAGTTTATTCAATGAATTCTAATTACATTCATGCCATAGAAAATCTCCTGAAATATAAATATACCTACATGTAAGTCGTACTATTGAATTTAGATACTTTATTCTTATTAGGTACATTATCAATTATTATATTTTCAAAAACGTTAATCTTGTTATTTCTTAATACCTTATCATAAATCTTGATCACTCATCCATTAGTTTTTGTCTCTTCCATGACATTTTTTCATCTTTAGATTCGTCTAATACTTTCAAACATGAATCCTTCAAAAATATTGTTGCATTTCTGTTGCACTTCGAAAAGAAAAGAATATTATGGTAAATTCATTATTAGACGCTGAATATTTGTCAAATTTGCCTAATGTTTTTTATAAAAGAGATGAAAGCAAAGAAGATATAAAAAATGGATTAAAATTAATCAAATCTATTTATAAATGTAAAAATGAAAAAATAACACTGAATCAATTGAGATTTCAAAAATATCAATTGGCAAAAATTGAATCATCTTTCATTTTGGAAAACCTCCCACCCACAGAGGGAGCAGCGGAATAACATTGTTACAGGGCATATTATTACCTTCAAACTTGGTTGGGTAAAGAACTGACAGCAACAGAAAAGGTATTAATTCGGGAGATATTGCTTAAAACTATTTGCTGCAGCTGTGAAACTGGATGTAACAGTTTGAAATGTGGCTGTCAAAACATGGTTTGAAATGCACAAATTTATGCTCAAATTGACATGGTTCTGAAAATTGCTCCGATATGGAAGAAAAAACCTACGAGGGAGTAGCTTAGGTTAGGTTAGGTTAGGTTCCAGAAATTCATATTAGTTTTCGCTACTTCTTGGACATTTATTACAAAGAAAACAAGTGAGGATTTTTTCAGCGAAAGATCTACAAACACAAGACGAGATAGATTGTATGAAATCGTTCAATCCAGAGGGGTCACGAGTATTGATTCTGATATTTTGTTGCTCACAAAGATTATTCAACCTCAAGAACCTCAAGAATTCGGAAAAATCCTTTTGTTGTTCTAGCGGGCTTGAAAGACTCCAGGAAATCGGTTTGAGGGAGATATGATACATTCTTACGAAAATAACTATTGTTTCACACAAAATTATCGTGCAATTATGTTCGATGGAATGCTATTTTCAGCGGCTACACGTCTATAGTAATACAGGCGGCGGAACCTTATTTTCAGCGTTGAATTAAAATTATAAATAATGTGAGTTCAGAAGGAATTTTTTATGGGAAATTTTTTTCTCTTTAACAAACTTTCTGTTCAATTCCTTGTATATTTATAATTTCAAGATTAATAACTTAAAATCGGAACACCTCATTTTTCCTGATTACCTAGACTAAAAAACAAAAGTTTCCCAGTTGCAGAGACTTTGGTTTTCATTTCTATGAATTACTCTTCTGAATAGAATTGGGATTATGGGCTCCAATTGTAAACATTATTATTTATTGAGTCAATAGAGACGAATTAGTTAATTATCGTCGTCAACATGGATGCTAAGTATACGTAAAAGAACAGCTGAATAAAAATATCAATAGGTTTTAGAAATATGTTATCAAAATTATTCTCAAAATTGTCGAATCGATTGAAATAAATATAAATTCTTTGTCGAGAATCAACCTCAAATTTCTTTTCGACTTTTTCTTCTCCACCCATTCTTCCCTGACTTAAATCCTTTCTTAGTAACGTATTCAAAAAACACTAAACGGAAATTGGAATTTCAAAATCAATTAAGCAAAAAGCTCAGGATAATGAAGTGATTTTTACGAGAGCAGATAAAGGTCGAATGATTATTGCCTTAAATAAAAATGACTACGTAGGATAAACTCTGGATTACCTCAATTCAGGGAGCTACGAGAATCTAAAGAATGACCCTATAATTATGAACCAGGAAACTCTTGAAACAATAGAACTGGTTATGAATGTAAGGGATGAATGTAGAGCATTGATCATAAATCCACAACCACTAAAACGGTATTCTCTTATTAAATTACACGAAACCAATTTCCCGATTAGACCTGTGGTGTCGTTTGTACCGGCACCAACCGTGAAAATTCCAGAAATCCTTATAAAATTGATTCAAGCCTATAACGATTTCAAGCCGAAATTTAGTATAAATAACTCTTACTAATTAGGTTAGGTTAGGTTAAGTCAAAAGTGAGTGGGTCTATTCGACCCTCCACCACAACCCGCAAGGGTCAATTGTGGCTTACACCTATTCACACTCGGCCAAATAAACCCAGCTTCTTAACGAAGCCGATTAGTTTGTATGGTGAATGATCTTTCAGGTCAGATGGTGAGAATACGGATCTGTCGAACTCTAAGAACCTGATTTGGTCCCCAGCGGGACAGGCACAAAGTTAATGCTCTGAGGTTCCATCATTTTCCAAACAGAGGCGACACACACTGTCTTCCGACAGTCCAAGTCTCTGCATATGATGATTCAAATGACAGTGACCAGTAAGAAGGCCTGTTGAACATCGTAGTTCATTCCTACTGTAGTCCAATAAATGTTTGGTATCAAGCTTCGAAGAGTGGATAAACGCCTTGGAGTGAGCCAATCCTGGAAGATTTTGCCAGGAAGATTTTGCCAGATCTGCCAGGAGTCCATAAATCTTCTTGCCATCTAGGTGTTCAATGTTAGTTTGGCAAAGCCCAAAGCTATGCCAATTACAGGTTCTGGTCTGATGGAGCCGCTTGCAGCACCCTTCTTCGCAAGAGATTCAGCAGCTTCATTACCTACCAGCTACCAATTTAGACGTTGCTCGGTAGGAGCCAGAAGCTTCCAACGCCGCTTGACTGTCCGAGAATATTTTTATTGACTTGTATGTGAGGTTGGATTTATCCTCTCTGCACACAATTCAATAGCATACAGTTCCGCTTGAAATACAGTCGTATAAGTAACTAGGCAGGTAGATATCTCTGTCTTGGGTCTGCGACTAAAAACACCTGCACCAGAACCTGATCCATCCGTGAACCAACAACTATCTGCTCTTAAAATTTCCTTCCTCGTAGGATCCAGTCCTGTCTATTCGGAAATAGTACTTTATAAGGCAGTTCGTAGTTGACAGTTGGAGGCATAAAGTCAGAGGTCATTTCCAGAATGCTGTGACTTCCAATGTCAACCAACAGTCTGTTACACTCTGCATTGAATTGATTTGTGCAATTGGCAATGTGCACAAGTCTGTATGCAGTCCATGTAGTCTCTCTCTCCAGAAATATGTGGGGAGAAGAAAGATCTAGAAGGATCTACATGGCTGCTGACGGTGTGGTACTGATGGCACCAGTGATAGCCAGACAAGCCTGTCTCTGTAAGCCAGATAACTTCGCTTGGGCCGTTTTCTGTAAAGCCTTCGGCCACCAAGCAACTGTACCATAAGTGATCATTGGTCTGACAATCATCACATAAATCCAATGGATTTGTTTGGGACCTAAGCCCTATGTTTCACCAAAAATCCTTCGACATGTCCATAGAGACAGTCTGGCTTTGTGTAAAACTTTTCCCAAGTGAGCGTTCCAGGTGAGTCTTTCATCAACGACAATGCCAAGATATTTCACCTCCGTTTCAAATGGAATGACCTCACCATTAAGGGAAATTGGCGTTAGATCGTCCAATTCTCTCCTCTTGGTGAAAGAGATCAACACAGTTTTGCTGACAGACATCTGCTCCCTCAGGCACCAACTGTGAACAAAGTCCAATGTGCTTTACAGGATATTACAAGCTACCCTTCCGGACGTGGACCTTGCCAGGATTACAAAGTCATCTGCATAAGCTTGCAGATCAACTTTTTTTCTGTCAAGGGCATCAAGCAGATTATTGATCAGGAGCGACCACAGAAGGGGAGATAGTACCCCTCCTTGAGTGCATCCCCTGCTGACCCTGAACCTAATGGCCTCGCCTTGAAGAGCCATAGTTGCAGTTCTGTTTACTAGCATGGCACAGATTTCAGCCAAATATGGTCAATTCTATACCCTTCTTAGCCAGAGACAATCCTATAGATTTAGGTAATGCATTGTCCAATGCTCCTCCAATATCAAGAAATACAGCCACCGCAATCTCCTTGTTGTCAAGGAATTGGGAGATTTTTCTCAACAAGGTTGTTTAATGCTGAATCTGTCGATTTGCCGGTTTGATAAGCATACGGGTGGTTATTCAGGGGGGATGCATATTATATGTTCGTCCAGCACCCTCTCAAGTCTTTTCAGCAGGAAGGATGTATGGTACATGTATGTACATGTATGGTACTCCGACCCACTTTAGGTATATATACCACCCTTGCTGCCAACCAACTGGGTGGTATGTAGTTCCACGCCAGACTAACTCTATACAATTTTTTGAGAATACGTAAAATCATTTTCAGTCCGTTTTGAAGAGAAGCTGGAAATATACCATCCTCTCCGGGAGATTTGAAGGACTGAAAAGACTTCATAGCCTATTCAACTGCCAGTGCTGCCAGTGCCAACCTTCTTGACGACCTCCCAGTTGTTCTATTTTGGGCGTTTAGCGCCTTCGAAGATGGGAGGTCTTTTGTTATCAAGAGTCAGATTTCCAGGAAAGTAGTTTTCTATCAAAAGCTCTAAAGTTTGTTTTTTTTCCTTCCAATTAGTAGATAATATTGAAAACGTAATTTTTCCTGATAATGCAAAATTAATATCGTTTGATGACCAAAATGTATTTCCTAGTATTCCGTCAATTGAAACAATTGGACTGGTTGAGTGTCTCAAAAACTACGTGGATCCACTAATGAAACAGGAATTTTTAGATTCACTTACTATTTGTCACTGAGAGGGAGGTAAATAATTCAATAAATCACCTTGGCTCAACTATTACAAAAAATAACAATGAACATGAACATGATAGTAATCTCCAGAGGGAGTTGAGTTTGATCAAACAAATCGCGGTCAACAACGGTTATAAGGTAGATAATATAGACTCCATTCTTTCCAAAAAACTACAAAAGCAATCCATGGACCTAGTCTACCCAAATTCAAGATGCTATAACGTCAGTTACAGGACATTGTCATATTTGGGTGAACCAACCAGTAATATTGCCCATTTTTTGAAGAAAGAATGCGTAAACGTAGCTTACAAAACGAATAATAGTTTATTAAGTGAATTCATCAAAAACAATAAAGACTAAACTTTGATGCCGAATAGATCAGGAGTATATAGGCTGACTTTTAGCTCCTGCCCAAAACTATATATTGGCCAAACAGGGAGAACATTTCCCCAAAGAGTTAAAGAGGATAGATGAAGTTTTGTAAATAGAAATACCAATTCTACATTTGCAAACCACCTTTTAGCAGAAGGACATGAGTTCAGTCATGAATAGGACGTGTTACATTCAGAAGAGAAGAATTTGAAACTCAATCTTCTAGAATGTTCAGAAATCAATAGATTCAGGAAATAGGGTAATTTACTGAATGATCAATTAGAATTGAATAACTCCCCGTTACTAAATATTTTTTCAAATGTGGAAACTAGGTAATTTAATTCATTACAAACTTAGGTAAAAATCAGGTACTTGAAATGTAGATACTTCAAATTTTAAAATTCGGTATATCAAGCATTGAATATGTAGAATATAGTTAGTAGTAGCCCGAAGAAACCATTGCAATATTTTTACTTACTACTTTATAAACATCATCTTTTAGTACATTAAACCATTAAAAATGTCACTTTTGATGACAGTTGTACAAAAAAGTGTTTTTTGAATATGTTAGTTAGGGATTTTCATTAAAGATCGGCCAATTCCATCATATACCTTTCTCAGTAGCATTTTATTTTCAATCGTGGAAAGTTTAAAAAAATATCCTTATTGGAAAATTGAGAAAAATTTAATTCTCCCTTCATGGATAATAGAAGTTGAGAATCGAAGACCGAAAGGAAGCTTTGAACAAGATGGATGGAACATAAAAAGACAGCTGAATAAAAATCCCAATAAGTTTTTAAATCACTTTATTAAACTCATTTCCAAAATTGTCGAATTGATTGAAATTGACAGAAATTCCTTGTCGAGAATCTCAATTTTTTGTAATGTTTGTTCATTGGAGAGAATATTAGTAATATATTTTGCAATCGATGAGTGCTAACATGAAGGACATGGAAGTATTTGATTTCAACTTCGCTATTATTCATCTTTCATATGAGAATATCATCAAATATCAATAAAATGTTCTTTCTGAATTGCATGATAGAAAAACAGTATATTTTTCTGTCTTAGTTTCCGTTTTTCCAGGTCGCGTTACATAAACTTCCGATTTGAGACATCCCGAACGAACCCGTGGGTTAGGATACCTATCGGGCGAGTCTCCAGGTGGCGGATAGGGAAACGACCAGGGGAGTGGAGGCCTGTCCGGGAATCCAATGTGGACGGGGCTGCCGGACTCCTGGTCAGTGGCAGAAATGTGTAAGGTGAGGGAAACTGAAACCCCACAAAAGACTTTGCAAAACATGCAACTGTGGACCAGCCTACCCAAGCTAAGGTGTAACGAATCGTGCCGACAGCTGAATGGCCGCAGGGTGATATGCGGTCACGAACGATCCCCTTGGGGAATTGGGCGAAACCTCATTGTAATGAGCCTACCTCTGGTAATGCGTGGCTTTGCCAGAGGTGACCAACTCTTCCCTACTCGTGGAAACACACATGAATGGAACAAACACAAAAACAGAAACAACAAAAACAAAAACCAATCCCAAGGCTGGACAGAAGTGCTCACCTCAATCTTAGGCAATGCCTAAGGATGAACAGAAATATCCACCTTAATCTACCACTTGAAATGAGGCTAGATATAGCAGATTACCTCGTGATTTAATACCAAGGCCAAGGCGTAAGCCATGTAGCCGGAGCATTATGGAGGCCAAAGGGCATTCGTTTAAACTGGAACAAACCTCGTGTGGGAACAACAAAAGCAGTTAAGGGTCTAGAGAACTGTGTGATAGGAATTTGCCAGTAAGCACTTTTAATAGAAATCTAGCATCTCTTAACATCGAACTCATGAATGGGATTGGATATGCATCTGGTTGACTTAGTTCGTTTGATTTATTATAGTTAACACAAAACAGGTAACGACCATCACGTTTTTTATGAGAACTATCGGCGATGCCCACGGTGAAGTCGATCTGCTCTAGTTCGAGGTTAACTTGTTTTTGGAGAGCTAGAGACAAAGGATAACGACGTTATTTTATAGCGGGCGAAGTGGTATGAATCTCGTGCTCTACAATAGTTGTACAGCCCAAAGATTGACACATTTCACGAAAAGTAGTTTCAATGAGCTCATTCAGTTCAGCCCTCTGTTCAGCCAATAAGTTATCTATAGTTCGTATAGCATTGATTTGGGGGGTGCTAAATTCTTGTCTGATGGAAATGACCATTGTCAAGAGTAAAGCTCTGGGATGATACCGAACCGTTGCCAAAAATCCATTCCCAAAATCAAAACATATGAAATCGATGGCACCGCTAAGGCTTCAACAACATTCACACGATCATAAAGCTGAATAGGAATATTTATCGTACCTACTACATCACACTTCTCAGCAGGAAGGCTCCCTCAGTTGTACACCTCCACGGAGGGAACCCCAAAAATGTTGAAGAAGCCGTGCAACGACAGTATTGTCGCTGCACCTTCAGTAATGTCGTTGCACCTTCCAAAACCTTCGCGGAGGCCACCGTGAGACATCTCAAAGTTGCCAAAGAGAGTGTGTGTTCGGCGAGTCTTGGTTTACACCTGCCAATATAATGGAGATATATCCTAGTGACCTATGCATTTTTTGGAAGCCATGGGAATTAACAGATCAATTGAAAACCAGAAATATTTACCCCTAAACGAGCAACTAGAGTAATGTAGGTCTCCACTCCTGAATTTATAAGCTTAACAACTACTATAATCTTCAGTGTTGAATTTTAAAGTGGGCACCCTGGTTCATATAACTACTTGTCGATCAGCTTCCTGTCTTTACAGCTCACCTGAAAACTCCCGATATAACCGACTTTCTAAACTTCACATTTTAGTTCTATACTTGATAATGGGGTTAAACCCAAAACCGGTCGTATAAAAAAAATGAATTGATGGTAATTAGACAGAAGTGTTTTTATTCATTTCATTAAAGAGATTTGCGGCAACTGCTTCGACTTCCACTTTGGAAATATTAGGTTGTTTCGTAAGTTTTGTCCGTTTTTATGAGTCTACTCCAAAGTGTAATATATCGGTGAATACTCATTTGATTTAATCGAAATGAGCGTAATTTGAATCATTGCACTTTTGCCAACGTAACACAAGTCGAATAATTCAGTCAACATGAAATTTGTGTGCTCGGGTGCCATTTTGCATGGTCCTGATTGGCCGAGGTTCTATAGGTGAAACAGTTATCAAAGTGCTTTGAAAGATGGTAGTCGGTTGGAGAGAGGTCTGAAGAGTATGGTGGGTGAGACAGAGCTTCGATACTCAATTCGTTCAGTTTGAATAAGTATTCACTGATATATTACAGTTTGCAGTAGACTCTTGAAAACAGACAAAACTTTCGAAACAATCTAATATTCCATTGAGAAATGGAAGGAAATCAGAGATAGAGATACTATCATTGTCATCAAGAATTAGTAATTTTCACAATTACCTAGCTACTCTTCTCACATGGGAATGTTCCAGAACTTGACTGACAGAAACCAGAGGAAGGAAGAGCTGACAGAGCTTGTTGCAGTGTTTTAGTAGCCTCTTGAAACTGTCGCCTGATTTCCTTCAATTCTTCGGAAGGTATGATGCTTGTCACCGAACTTGAAAACAAAAATATATTTCAGAAAACTTAACAATGTTGCAAAACAGCGCGATATGACTGGTGAATGGTATCTTTCTAATTAGCAAAGGTCTAAGACCGGATTAGTTTCGAGATAAGTCTAGCAGACATTCCTAACATTGGCAGTGTAACATTTTCCTTAACCACGTTTTTGACACCAGGTAATAATGAAAACTTACGACCATTTGGAACCAACAACTGGTAATCGCGACTTGGCAAATGACACACTCTTCACGAAAAGTTTGATTCTTCGACACAATTGGCCAGGCTAGTACGGAGATACAGCTCGTCAAACCTAGGAAGTGACTCCAAAGTCTCGGCTTAGGACCTCCTCTAGGATGCGCGTGGTAGAAACCCCTTCTGTATCTGTGTAGACGGGAGTGTAGGCTCACAGCACTTAAGCCACATGTGAACCGTCGTACATCCTCCCAAGGAGTTGTCCTCCTAGGTCATCGTCCATCCTGTCCTTTCCAGGAAGGTGGACAGGTTCCTGGGAGACATCTCCTTTATATCGGCAGGTGTAGGCCAAGACTCGCCGAACACACACTCTCTCATTGATGATAACTCCGGACATTCGCATAGGACATGGCTGACAGTTTCATCTTCCTGTTTACACACATAGAGGTGTCCACTAGTCCCATATTGTGGAGGTGTTTCCTTAGTTGACAGTGCCCAGTCAGAAATCCTACTGTTAAGCGTTGAGTTTTTCTGGTCATCGCCAGATATTTCTTCGGCGCCAGGTTCCCAGGGTCGCCAAAAATGATCCTGGCAAGACTGCAACCTTTGATTTCATCTCGTTAGGGATTGATCATGGGTGTAACGTTTGGCTAGTTCCGCAATTGTCAAAGTCATCAGGCCGTAGGTGCCACTGAATCCTAAAATTCTCAATTCTCAGTCCAGCCGCTTCCTTGACTAAAGAGTCGGCAATGCGATTACCTTTACTCCTGTCGGTGAAGTGGACACTACAAGATTCCTCAGAGCACAGACTTTTGTCTGTGCTCTGAGCAAATGGCATTCGAATCGAAATTGAAACAAAATGTTTTGTGTGGTCAAGCGAGGGAACTGATTCCTAATGTACTTTTTTTCATGCAACGAACACCTGATAATGGTAACATCATGGACCTGAAAAAAATTTAAGTGCGTTGTGCAAAAGCAGCGGGTGTAAGTCATCATCTGGAAAACTCACCGAACTACAAAAGATCGGACCGAACAGAAATTTCGTAACAAGTGGAGGAGCACATATTGAATATGTGCACAGACCACATGACGCCGAAGTACACCTTTGACACAAAATTCATGGCCAAAATCATAAGCCGTGAGTAGTGGATGACCATTAGTCATCACGAAAACATGTTTGGAAGAAACACCTGGTATACAGATGGATCGAAGACCAAACATGGAACGGGAGCTGGAATATACCGAGCGGATAGAAATTCAAACTACAGCTAATTTTTACAGACAGCAAGAGCGCACTAGGGGCTCTGACAAACCCGAAGGTGACATCAAAACTGGTCTGGGAATGCCATGAAGAACTGAATGAACTTGCAAACAGGAACAAATCAACTTTGTACTGGATGCCAGGGCATTCAGGAATCACAGGTAATGATAAAGCTGATGAATGCGCTAGACGCGAATCATCAACTTCATATATAGGTCCTGAACCAGCTCTGGGGGTATCAAAATCACTGGTACGAAACCAGATTAGGATATGGACCAATAAGAAGCACACAGAGTACTGGACAAAAGTATCTGGCAACAAACACAGTAGAACCTTCATTGAGGAACCGTCCGAGAAAAGAACCGAAGAACTACTTCTTCAATGGAGACCTCAGCTGCAGATTATGCAACGAAGGGATAGAAACAGCTCTACACATCTTAGGCGAATGTGAGGCACTGAATCACAGGAGGCAGGCAATATATGGACGTATGAAATTACGTCCAGAAGAATATGACTAACATCCAACACGGAATCTGTACAAACTAGTACAGGGAACGAGACTGATGGAATGGGTGTCATGAGAAGATGGGAGAACAAACGCAATAAGCCCAAGAGGCTGCAGTGTTTCCTGGAGACTTGGACTAAATGAACGAGTCAGACAGCTCCCAAGGTACAAAAAAAAATCATCATCCTCTTTTCCAACGCCTAATGAAAAAAGACATAGAAAAGCATAAAAAAAAATATTTCGATGATTTCAACAAGGGCATTCTTCGTCGATGTATAATCAATTATTACATTACACCTTACGTCGCACACATAAAAAGTTCGTTGACGAAAATGGTTACGAAGGATCTTATAAGTCTCTGAGGAAAGTGATGAAGAAAATAGGGTTCAGATGAAGGGAAATGAAGGAAAATGGAAAATTGCTCAAGGAAAAACCTGCGATTTAGCAGTTGCGGAAAAATTTCCTCAGAGAGATGAAGAAATACCGTGAAGAATTCATATGGATGCTTCACATACACATGAGAAGAGTTGGAATGATGATATGAATGAAGGGTTGATTGTACTAATTTCAGAAGGGCAGAGACTTATAATTGTGAATGCAGGAGAAGAGAATGGATTTGTGAAAAGTCTTATCTAAAATTGAAATCCAACACAACTATCATAGCTGAATAAATTACGACAATTAGAAAAATTGGTTGCAATAAATGGTAATTTCCAATATTTCCCATGCCCCATACCATAATGTTCAGTATAAAGAGTGTTCAAACATGTCCTTGATGAAAGATGAGATGAGAGGATGGTTGAGACGATGGAACATTCACTTCACGAATGTTATGCTAGAAATTAATCTCTATTCCATTATTAAAATTTATAAACCACGATTCAAGTTGTATGAAATGAAAAGCACCCAAATGACCAATGAATTGTTTCAAGTATTGTGAATAGACGGTTGAGGATACTAACAATAGTGACGTGAATCATTGACTTGAAATCGCTTCAGAGTCTTCAGAAGGTCAACGATGTCAGTGGAGAAGTTATCAAAGACTTAATACAGTTAACAAAAATCTGCATGAAACAGAATTGTTTTCAGTTCAATAACTGTTCCAACAGACATCTTGAGGCATAGAAATGGAAAACCCTCTGTCCCTTCATCGCTAATCTGCTCATGAGCAGATTTGAATTGGAAGCAAAAGATAAGGTGGATTACTTTCCACGAATTTGGATGTGACATATAGACGATGTATCTGCATATTTTGATACAAAGAAATCTAAGAGAGGGGGCTATCAATTTTTTTCTTTGAAACATATCGGAGGTCTTGTGACTCCTGGCTCAGAAGTTATTTCAATTATGTATTCAACGACCTTCACTGTTGCAGAGTTATTGATGTATGAATTAGGAAATATTATGAATCGTAACTTTGCCACCAAAATTTTCATTTATTCCGTATAAAACTACCAAGAAGGATTATGCTGGTTTGAGGAAGTTAATAAAAATGTTTGAGTAAGAATTGATAAAAACTTTTGATGATAAGTTAACGCTTGAGGAAGCTGTGGTATAGCGAAACACGTGTCGCGGTTTTGATAGTGAAAATCATACAATAAACTATATTAATTAGTTATAAGAAAATATGAATATTCAAATAATGATAATTTGATAAGCATTATAATTTGTAAGAATAACCTCTCATTCCTGATTATATAACATATCCAGTGGAATTTTTTTGAAACATCTTCAAAGTTAGTTATCAAAGGTTCCAAAATGGTGAGTTTGGTAATGAAATCGAAAGGAGTAGAGTATAGAATAAGTTTTTGTGGTTAGGTTGGGTTAGGTCAAAAGTGACTGGATCTATTTGACCCTCCAGTGCAACCCGCAAGGGTTTATTGTGACTCACACCTGTTCAAACTCGACCAAATGAACTCTCAACGAAGCCGATTGGTTTGTATGGTGAGTGGTCTTTCAGGTCAGACAGATTTTGTACCTGCGCCGCTATGGACTTGATTCGGTCCATAGCAGGGCAGGCACAAAGTATGTGCTCTGCTGTTTCATCATTTTTCCAAACAGAGGCGACACACACTGTCTTCCGACAGTCCGAATATCTGTATATGATGATTCATCTGACAGTGACCTGTGAGAAGGCCTGTTAGACATCGTAGTTCATCCGTACTATAATCCAACAACTGTTTGGTATCAAGCTTCAAAGGGTGAATACACGCTTTGGAGTGAGCCAATCCTGGAAGATTCTGCCAGGAGTTCATAAATCTTCTTGTCATCCAGGCGTTCAATGTTTGTTTGCAAAGCCTAAAGCGATGTTAATGACAGGTTCTGGTCCGATGAAGCTGCTTGCAGCACCCTCCTTTGCAAGAGAGTCAGCAGCTTCATTGCCTTCCAGGCCAGTATGGCCAGGAATCCAGACCAGAGACAATCTGTAAAGTCTTTCTATCGAGGAGAGTCGTTTTTGACAATTTGCTACCGATGTAGACGTTGCTGGGTAGAAGCGAAGAGCTTCCAACACCGCATGACTGTCCGAGAATATTTTTATCAACTTGTGTGTGAGATTGGATTCTTCCAATCTCTCCGCAGACAATTCAATAGCGTAAATTTCAGCTTGAAATACAGTCGCAGAGGTTCCCAGGTAAATTGATATCTCTGTCCTGGGCCTGCGTCTGAAAACACCTGCACCAGAACCTGGAGGTGTTTTTGATCCAACTGTGAATCAACAACTATCTGCACTCCATACTTCCTTTTCACGGATGATCAAGTCCTCTCTACTCAGGTTCTTGTGGTACCCTGGAATTCAACTTATAATATTTGAATTTCTTGAGTAAGAGCTAACAAAATTATGGAACTATTTTTAGTCAACTGTCTTACAAACCTATGAAAATTGTCATAGCGTTTTGAATATATTATCATTCACGAAGTTATTGAAAAGCAATCACTTACTTCATCTCCGGAAAATCTCCAATTAAACGACAGCAAGTTGCGCAATCACTTTTCTTTGGGGTCGGTCTATAAGAGACTCTGGTTTCAAATCCTGATTTGCGGATATCTTCTGCATCATCATTATCATCATCAGCATATTGAGAAGTTTGAAACCTCGAAGATTTTGAACTTCTCGCTTGTTCCTGAGGTTTAGTTTCAACTCTGGATTGGCGGTTATCTCTCACCTCATCTTCATCATCTTCTGCAGTCACAGAGGATATTCTTGACTTCGAAGACAAGGAACTTCTTTTTACTATTTCCTGAGGTGCAAGCACTGTAATGAATATTTATAATAATAATAATAATCTTTATCAATCCCAAGAAACAAGAATGTTCATAACAGAGATGAAATTCAAAATAATGATTGAATAAATTATTTCAATAGTAACATATCAATTAAATGTTCAGCACATAAATATATAAATACAAACACATATGTACATACACATATACATATATACAAATATAAATTATTATCATTATTATTTATTAACTTCAGGTACAGTATAAAATATAGTCATAGTAAAAATGAGTTAAGTTAATAAACGAGGAAGTCACATAAACTGTTTCCAGTTTGTGTGTGACTGTGAGAATCACAATCTGAAAGTTAAAATCACGTAAACAATACTAATAATATAATAAAAATACAACATTCATTTTCAACCCTAGATATATCCTTATATACACTCACATTAGTTAACATTGAATGCGAGTCACAAAAAGGATTTGAAGCTTTATAACTTCTATTTAATTCTCTGCGAGCGCTTTCGATAGCTGGTCGTACTGTCATCATCTAGGCACTACTCAATCTGAACGTGTCATCCTGTTGTATGTCTTTTTATACGGTCCGAACGCCTCAATTCAGGTACACCAGGTATTTTAGGTAAATTTGCCTGTATTTGGGTTACATCAGGTACTATTCTATGTGTTGGATCTTCTTTAGGTATACTGTTTCAGCATACAAGGTCTAGACCATATTGTCTACAAGAATGTTATATTTTTTGAGGTAGGACGATAGTCGTATTTTTATAATTTTTTCGAAAATTTTGGCTACAAATAGAGAAATCGAGAGGATTGAGATCCGGAGATCGAGCGGGCCAGTTCTGTGGTCCTCCTCGACCTATCCACTGATTTGCATATGTTTCAGTTAAATGCTGACGTGCTACTTGACTGAAATGGGCGGGAGTCCCATGATGCACAAAAAAAATATCCCTTCTGACGCCCACAGGAACTTCCTCCAGCAGTACTGGATGTACTTCTTCTAAAAATTGAACGTATCCCTTACCATTTAATCGAGGAGGTAGAAAATGAGGCCCAATTGAATCAACCCCAAAAACTCCGAGCCACACGTTAGAAGAAAACTGTTATTGATAGCGTGAGGGTTTTCATCAGCCCATATGTGGTAATTATGAAAATCAATAATCTTGTCTCGAGAAAAACTACATTCGTCTGTGAATTCTATCGTCTTCTAATCATTTCCAGCATCCAATTGCAAAATTCAAGACGGTTCGGAATGTCTCGCGGTAACAGTGCCTGTATACCGTCATATGATCAACATTTAGCTGGGAAGCAATATTTCTAGTACTGGTAGTAGGTTATTCTTCAATCAAATTAAATACTGCTTCCTCAATCTGTGGTGTTCGTACTTCTCGATGGCGACCACAATCCTGCGTTCTTTTGTCGAATGAACCATATTCTCGTAATCGTGGCTAAGTGTCTTTTTGGTAGTACAAAATGTCAGGTCAATTTGAATATTGTAACTTTTTTATTGCTTGTGAAAAAAAATTTTATACAAATTTTATGTACCCCCTTTAAGGGGCTGTATGTCAACAAGGGTTGCTCCAATGAAATTCCTTTATATGAAATATCCTTTCTTTTTTTCGGTGAGGAATCACCTCCTTGAATGTTTTACACTTCATTAGTTACACCCTGTATAATACCGTGCATCAATAGGGCAATTGAGGAGGATATAAATTTATTCGAAAACGAAATAGTTTTTCAGCAGGATAGTGCACCTTCTCATTTCTCGACTATTTTTTGATGATCATCTTCCTGGTAACTGGGTTGGCAGAAGAAGTCCTACAGAATGGCCATCAAGGTCTGCAGATCTCATTCCTGTAGATTTCTTTCTACGAAGTCATTTGAAGTCTATGTATGAGATAGAATCAACAACATTGGAATATTTCAGAGAAAGGCATTGCTTCCATATTTGTCGCTAGAACGAATATTTCAAAATGTGGCTGTATAATTTTTTATTTTTCCTGCAAATCATTGTTTCAAAAGTTATTCAAGGTTGCTCGTTTTCAACTCAAATAATTTGTAGGTCTCGAACCATAAGCTTCAGACCATTGTTATATTCTTTGTTAAAATCCGCTCATCATGGATCAATATAGGGTGATCCATTCAACAAAATTGGTGACATATAAATTCTATCACTCTGGCGATAGACTTGTTGAATGATTGTTATTATTAAATCGTATTGTATTATATTGTTAGGAGATTCCGTAATGTTCCAAGGATCATATTCTGCTTGTGTCATAAAAATATTTATAATCACTTTCAAAAGCGCTGATAGTTTCACTTTTTATGCTCACTGTCAACAGTATATGTCGACCGCACACTGAATTCTGAGTCATGCAAAGAGGGGAAAGAGAATTGATTTTCCGAAATAAGACCAGCAGCGTTGTGTTTAAGAGTGAGGAGAAAGGGAAGCCAAACATACTGGCACTATCATGCGTTACGTTACCAAGCGGTACACTCTTCCATAAGAAGTTATCACTTCATTAATACTCTCAAAACTTTTATATATAAACATTGAATTATAAAATTATTCAGTTTGTACTCCAAACATCCGTTATGGAATTGAATAAGATGTCATTCAGAGAATCGCTACACAATATAGTGTGACAGTACGTAACGACATTCATTCGCTCATTTGATTAAATCCCAGCCATAGGAATCTTGTTTGAATTGGAAGGTGTAGATTTCCAGGAGGGATTCATTTTTGGAAGTAACTTTCAAACAAAAACTGAAAGAAAAAGCCCTCTCAAAACAATTTCTTCCAAGTAAACATCGACTTAAATTAAAAAAGTATTGAATTATATAAAAAACAATTTCTTCTATACAGTTTGTACTCCAATCGTTTGTTGTGGAATTGAATCAGATATCATTCAGAGGATTGCTATACAATATAGAGTATGACAGGAAAAATCTCATTTACATCAAACACTGTCATCCTGAATGGCGGACATATTTTTCTCTTATGAATTTTTCACAAAATTAAGTAGAGTCAATGAAAAAGTTTCGAAAATATATACAAATCTAGAAAGCTACCTAATATTAAGACAATTAACAAAAGTAACAGATATACGGTTCCTTACTTGTTGGTGTTTCAGTGAGGGGTGTGAATTTTTTAGCTCGATCCTGAACGTTTGGTTCTTCTTCACGATCTCTGAACGCTGAACTTGATTTACTACTTTTCTTAGGAAGTTTATCATCCATTAGATTATCAGTCACAATTTTGCCTTCCGGTTCATCGTCTCCCAATAAAGAATCTGCAGAATCGACCGCGTCAACTTGTTGTGTTCTTTTAGATGGAATTGGAGTTGATGTTCCTCCGGCTGCACATCTGAATTCGTCAAAATCGTCGTTTTTCGATCTGAAAGGTAGTAGTATGATACAGTTTTGAATTCAGTGACTTTGGTTACTACTTAAGAACTTGACCTGAGCTAAATAGAGGAGATTCACTTTCCAGATCGCTCTGGTAGCACTGGGGTGAAAATAAGTCTGCACAAAGATTGCCTAAAGGGGACACAATCCAACAGTCGAAGACATTAAAACTTCAATGGTCACTGAACAGGTAAGCAATGGTCGAATAAAATGAAGAGACGTGTCAAGAATATATGAGATGCAGACATCTTAGATATCATTCCAAAAGATATCCCAAAGTTCCGTTTCAAAGATATCTCACAGATATGTCTGAAAGAAATTCCTCGGATGTTTTTCCAAGAAATCTTGATTACGTCTTAAAGATCTTTGAGACATCATTATTTGTGACAAAATGGGCGATCTGTGCTGCAAAGTGCTATGATAGGTGAGCCTCAATAAGTAATGAGTTATACTCAGAGCAAGTTTGACTTCTAAATTGAGAGATCTTGAAGAGATGTCTTGATGCGCTGGGCTCACCTCATCCATCTCGCTGAGCCCAGAAAGTTCGTAATCCTCAGGAAAAATCGGCAAGAATTCATAGAATCACTCGAAATCGGAGGGTCTCATTTCACTTGTAATAAAACTATTATTTATTGCTAGGAGGTCATCTACCACTGAAGAGAGGCTAATATATACATATACAGAACAAACATGTCATCAAAAAAGTATTGTGTGTGTCTCATCAGGAAATAACAAAATTGGTTTCAAAAAAAATAAATATGCTCTTCGTGTGATAATTTACATCAAAGACTCTATAATGGATGACTGAAAACCCCGAAATCACTTCTGTGACTCTTGAACCAGCTGTGGAGTAACAGCATCTTTCGTATATATCAGATCAGAAACTTAAATTGAAATTTCATGAAAATATCAAAGAATATACTTGGAAACGCTTACGGAAAAACGGTGTCGTTTATCTGTTGAAAAAAATGGGCTTGTTTCATGCTGTGGAAAATGATACTGATTTGCTTATAGACTGATCGAGTTACCGGTATATTATACTTAGCAAGCCTAATCAGTCCCAAGATCTCTTTATATTTGCAGAAAAAAGAATAATTCGAAAAGGAAGAATTCAAATTTGCCACGTGTCTGTTGACCAATAAAATTGATCGTGTCTAGAGCGGAGTTGCCAAGTGTATTGGTTTTTAATTTCCAATCACAGATCTTTGACAGACGCCAAATGTTAAAGCCTTCCAAATATTTGAGAATATGGTGGTTTACGGCTTTCTCCATAATTTTTGATATCACTAATATCAAAGCGACTGATCTATAGTTATTTGGAGAATTTTCCCTGCCCGTTTTGGGAGCAATCTCCCAAGCAGAAGGAAAAACCCCTTTTTCGTAAGACAGGACCAGACGCCTTGTTGATATTGACCTGTTTCAGAGCCGGATATAATAATGTTAGGTCAGACAGATCAGATTGGGGGTCATAATGGACACCATTATGTCTTGGCACAATCATGTAGCTGAAATTGTAAAGGCCGCTTCTCAAAAGCTTGGAACACTGTTCCAAACTAGAAAAATGTACACACTTGAGCAACAACACACTTGAAGCTTCATAAAGCTGAGAACAGACCTTCTTTGGAGTATTGTTCTCACATATGGAGCTCCGCCCCTAAGCATACCCTGAAGCTGCTAGATTCCATCCAAAAAACAAAATATCTGCTTGATTGGAGACCCAAACATCACTTGCAACCTTGATAGTCTTGAATAGCTACTCTCGCACAGGCACCGATTTAAGACCGTCTCAAAAATTTTCCTGTAGTGCTTGTGGTTCTATCATGCTGGTCGCTCTCTTGGTTTTGCTAAATAACAAAGTTACGGTTAACAATTGAAGTTCATCGATGGAATTTTGGAGTGGTTTTACTTCCGCAACCATCATAATGAACCATGAATACGTGGGGCGAGTGACCTAGACTTCAATTTTCTCATCATTCTATCGGTTTGGAGGAAAAATAATCAACATCGACTCAAAATTCATCTTATATGAAAAAAAAAATACTTCACCACAGTTCCTAACCTTCTTCTTTCTACAGTTTGCATTTCCCTCTCGTACCTAACCTCTTCGCCACGGTTAGACCTCCTCCTCTCTAACGGTCTGTCTCGTGTCCCCGTCTGCAACTCCCTGGAAACCAATAACGGATCTAATTCACGTGGCTTACTTTGTTTCTGAACATTACTGTGAGGTTTCGATTCAGATCCGTTGTCTGGACGGTTGTGTTTCAGACACGGCTGTAAAGTATTACCGGAAGAGCAATCTGCCTCTTGGGATGCTTGGGCGATGACTCTGTCTAGTTTCTTTCGAGCTTCTCGGAATTGGGTGGCGATTTCGCATAGATCTTGGGTAGACAGTAAGCCAGGGCGTTGCCTTGAAAAAAATCAATCTCAAGCAGGAAATAACATAATTTAATGAAAGAATGTAAGTTTGCACGGCTGTTTCGAAGCAATTGCGCCCATTGCAGCATCAGCTTCGTTAATGTTTACTGCGGAATCTCGGATAAGAACCCGCAGATCACGCCCGAAAAATAACTCTGGAAGACTACAATTTGATTCATAATAATGATAATGATGCATCTCAAATCGTCCGTTCTACGATTGTACATCCCTCAACATCAGGAACCCGTGGACTTTTGATGGTACTGGATGAAGCCTGTAAAGTCATCAGGAGTTTGGATCCCTTTCTCTGCATGTTCGGCCACCATGAGAGAGCAGAAATTGAAGCATTTCTCTCCAGGACAGCTGTCGAGCGGCTAGTGGACTCGATTTGGTTTTGGATACTAAACAAGGTGATCACAGCTCCGTCACCGAGTTGGAAGCCGTCTGGCAAAAAGCCCATATAAAAACCAAAGATGCGGCAACATAGGAATGAGCCAATGCATGGGGTCTTCTTCAACAACATTGAAGACCTGTACTCATCAAAGTACCTGACCTTCACTTTTCTTAGATTGAGGGGGCTGAAGTCGATAACTGATGGGTTCATCATGACTTATCAGGATGGTGTCCTCACAGTCCCGTGGGTTGGGCTACCTATCGGCGCGAACCCCAGGTGGCGGATAGGGGAACGGCCAGCGGACTGGTAGCTCTGTCCGGGAAGCCAATTTGGCCTTACAGACGGGGTCGCCAGACTCCTGGTCAGTGGCAGAAATAAGTAGGGTGAGGGGAACTAAAATTCCCCAAAAGCCTTTGCGAAACATGCCACCGTACACCAGCCTACCCAAGCTAAGGTGCAAGGAATTGTGCCGACAGCTGAATGGCCGCAGAGTGATATATAGCTACGAACGATCCCCTTGGGAAAACGGGCGAAACCTCATGGTAATCAGCTTTCCTCTGGTAACGCGGGGCTCTGCCAGAGTGATCAACTCTTTTTCTGCTACTCGTGGAAACACACATGAATGAAACAAAAACAAAAACAGACACTGGGCTGGCTGGGGATGAACAGAAATGTCCACCTCAATCTACCACTCGAAATGAGGATGAACATTGCAGATCACCTCGTGATATAATACATAGGCCAAGGAGTAAGCGCATTTGCGGCGCCGACGCCAAAAAAAGAGAGCTATAGAGGCAGTAGTGGCAGGAACTATAAGTGCAACCTCCTTCTCCCCCACTCCACCTACAACAGCAAGGGCACTTCCTGCGGCGGGCGCCAAGAGCTCCGCCTTGAATAGAGGCAAGGAACAGGCTGCCCCTGCAGAAACCGCCCTTACTTGAGCACCTCCACGGAGAGAATCCCAAGAATCCCAAACCTTCCAAAACCTTCACGAAGGCCGCCGTGAGATACCTCAAGGTTGCCAAAGGCTGCTTTAGTTATTGGCTATACAGGGGCATGCCGTTGCGATTGACTTCGAAAATTAGAAACAATCCATCGAAGAGGTACTGTTGATGGAATTCGTAGACTTCTTATTGCAAGGCACTTTCTGGTAGACGGTGGAAACTGTTGAATTTGTTAAAAAATATATTGGAGTTTCTGTTTAACAGTAGCTGAAAAACTAACGTATACCTTTTCGAGAGGATTGAGACTCTGTGCAATGTGGGCAGTTGATTTTCGTCGGAGGTTCCTGATGGCGTCTGCAAAATTCAGGTGTTTCAGAAATATGACATCAATTCGATGGTTGGAAGTGAGTCTTTTCAGTTTATGAATTGATGTTACCGTTATGATGAAAATTAATAACAGTATCCATGTAATACCCAGTCATCACTCGAAGACGATTGTGGATACAAGAAGTCGAAACGTCGTGAAGTAACTTCCTTTGAAATCTT
>NW_019289766.1:197964-214407 GCF_000500325.1 Leptinotarsa decemlineata
GTATATAAATCAAACCTCGCAACATACGCCATACAAAACAAACATAACTTTCCCCCACCAGAGAACATTAACTCATGAAACAAGTCAATGAAGGAAACCGTATGGACATCTGGGAAAACTTAAACATCCATAAATTAAACAGTCATAAATCACTTATCGAGGAACAAGTACAAATTACTACACATCAAGACCTACCATTCAATATATAACACGAAACAATACACATTCCTAGACACAGTGAACCTAGAGAAAATCACACTTACACAAATCACACTTACACTAAAAATTTGTGAAAAACAATAAATTGTGTGTGTGTGTATGTGTGTGTGTTTTTGAAAGAGTTCGGGAGTCGATGAGGAGTAGATTGAATTCTTGCATCTGAGCGGGGGTAGTCATTTTCAACAGTTCTGGTAGATTATGAAACATTACCTACATGTAATTTTTGGTAATAAAGTGTTTTTATCGAAATTCTTTTTCGCTCCATATCTTCGAAACAAAGCGCCCTATCAAAAATCATCAAAGGACAAAATATCCTTAGAATATCCAAGTCCAAGCAATAGTCCCTCAAATTTTTGCCGCATGTTTAATCAACACCCTGTATAGGACATATTTCTAGACTCCCAGTCGCATAACTTCACACAAAAGCGACTGTAGACTAAACGTTGATTCTTGCACATTGAGTGAACACGTCAATACGGAGGATTACAGAATGGATTTCGATAACCCAGAAATTTTGGATAGAAACACCAACTCAACTGAAAGATGACTTTTAGAAATGAACCACAGCAATAACGAAAAACATTGCGTGAAAAAGAAAACAGATATTGACAATTTGAGCCAAATTTATACATTTTTAATTAATTTTGATATTAACATTTGTTCACAAAAAGGATTTGAAGCTTTAATAACTCCTAATTATTATATGCGAGCGCTTTCGATGGCAGACTGTGCTATCATCTTCATGTCTCTACTCGAACTGAACGTTTCACCTTCTTGTTTGTTCTTTTATACGGTTAGAACGCCTTAGTGCAGGTATTTGTCGTGCCCTTCCATTCAAATATCTCTTTATACTTGGGTTACATCAAGTAATATCCCATGTGTTGGTGTTTCTCTAGGTTAATTGTTTCCATAAATGTGTATTGTTTCGTAGAGTACTGAATGTTGGGTCTTGTGCTTTGATTTGTATTTGTTCCTCGATAAGTGAATTATGACTTTTTTTAAGGTTTTCCCAGATCTCCTTACAGTTTCCTTTATTGACTTGTTTTATGAGTTTGATGTTTTCTGGTGGGAGAAAGTTATGTTTGTTTGTAATGCGTGTGTTGCGAGGTTTGATTTATATGTTATTGGGTTTGAGTATGCTTTCTTGTGCTCGTCGTGCCTTTGAATCAGTTTTCTTGGTTTGCCCGATATAGAATTTGTTGCAGACCGAGCATTGTATGCTGTACACTCACTTTAGGTTTCTGTCTTCTTGTTGATTCTCAAGGGTTTGAAGATGTTTGTTAATTGAACATACACATCACTTACAAGCCAAACACGAAATTTAATTAAATACGAAAAAGATAAGAAAGACAGTATTTAGAATGTTTCCACATGACATATTTGAAAATTACGTAGCAAAAATTGTACTCACCTTTGAAACGGTTGTTGGCGAATATCACCTGGTGGTTGAGTATATGGTCTAGTCGGAGGTTCTGGATATGGGTCACTGATATTGGCAAAAAAAATACATGAATGAATGAATGTCATCAACTACATAAGAAAGAACGGAAAGACATTGTTATCTACCCATCTATAAATCTATTCATTCATCCACTTATACACTTAGCCGTCTTTCCACCTATCCATCTATACATTGTGTGAAAGCCAAATGGAATACATTCATTAGTTCGGTTACGGTACATATTTTAAGAAAATCCCAAAACAGGTCAAATTTGAATTATAATTTTACCTAAAGTCTTCTCTTATCGGTTTGTAACAGATAAGGACCGTATACCACATCAGCATAGTTCGCATGGGATAAAACAAGTGCGTCGCAAAGAATTTGTTAAGATTGGTGATTCAGTATTTCACGGTTACGGTAGATTGTTTTGAGGTTACAATACCCTCTTTTCAAAATCAGTGAGATATGCGATGAAAATCTTAGCGACGGATTTATCAGCAAACCAAGGTTTTTTATATTGTCATCTTCGTCTTTTATTGGTAACGACACGTTATCGATAGTGATGCTTACATTATTCAAGCACTTTTTTCTAGTTGCTGACCTCCCAAAAACCATGGCAAACGATTTGTTGACATTCACATTTTGTGAGCGAATGATGGACATGTTGGACAAGAATATCTTCCAATTAGAAGGTGTGATGTTTTCTAATGAGAGTACTCTGTCTCTTAACGGTCATGTTAATCGGCAAAATTGCCGCTACTGGTAAACGAAAAATACTCACTAGATGAGAGAAAAACACATGCAATATCCTCAGAAGGTTAATGTTCGAGCAGGAATTGTAGGAAACCATATCATTGGTCCCTTTTTCATTGATGGCAACTTGAATGGCGATAATTATTTGGCACTACTTCAAAATGAGGTAATTCCAAGTTTAGCAAATTTATATCCTGATCTAGAAAACCCTCAAGTTCCAGTGGATACGATATGGTTTCAGCAAGATGGAGCATCACCATATCACCAAGTTAATGTTCGGTAATACCTCGATACAACATTTCCCAATCGGTGGATAGGGAGGCGAGGATCGATTGAATGGCCAGCGCGATCACCTGATCTTTCATCATTAGATTTCTTTTTATGGGAATATGTAAAGTGCAATGTGTACAAAAGTAAATATTCGGATTTGAATGACTTGAATGAACGAATAACGCTTGCGATTAGGTCGGTCACGCCTGATATGTTGAATAATGTTAGAAAACAGTTTTATTTGAATAACGATGAGATTGGAACCTTTGGTGTGAAAGTTGAATAACTTTTTTTGAGATCAATTGCCCTAACACTAAACTGATATTTTTGCACTCGACGCGCGTTTCGCCAACAAAGTTAGCATCCTCAGGAGAAGAAAATTGATACCTAGTCTAGTCTGATTAATCCTTATATACTAAAATTTGTTACCTAAGGTTGTATACCTGAAGTCAAATATGGAATTTCTCGGTAATTAACTACCTGCAAGTTATTAGTAATTATTCTCTCCACAACAGAAAATTAAAAAGCGGGTTGAACGAGATGGGTCCCTTATCGCCATTCATGCTGTTCTTATATTTTGCTATTTCTAGACTCTCACATGCATCGAGTAGCCTTGTGTCATGCACATGCTTAATCAGTTTCAGATTGTTTTCACCAATTCTGTGGTCCTTGTCTAGAGCATGTTGTGCGACACTGGATTTTTCTATCCTTCCGATTTTTTATTTTTACTCTGGGGTCATTTTCATCTTTCAACTTTGTTATTCGATTTGTTTTGTTCTATTTTCATTTCACGTCTGTTTTCTCAATACAAATGATGTTTCAGCTATCGAGTACAAGTATGTCCAACTATGGAAAGTATCACTCTGCAAATGTAAGACAAAAGAGTTTCTAGTACTCACCCACAAGGGCCTACCCCATCTCTGCTTGGACTTTCATAACTTCTGGAGCTGGTGCCATATGCTCCCGCCTCATCTGATTGACGAGGTATTCGCAATTTGGATTTTGTTGCAATTGCAGAAGCATCTTCAAGAAACCTACGCCTGGCTTGGTGGTACTTCTGTAGTTCTTCTAGGATGAGCTGTGTCTCAGCCTTTTCGATTTCATCTACATCAGCAGGGTCTGTTGGCTGCAGTCCATGGGGAATATAATCGTTTGGAAATGGTCTTTCATCGAACCTAACGAAATATGAAGATAATTTGAAATATTTTGAGTGAATAGTGATCAGTCTTGAGTCGTTTTCAACTTCTCATCTTCAACAGACTGATGAATAACATCGAATCTAAACATCAACCGCGGCAATGGGATCAATTACTGGTCTGACCCCTCTGGACCACCTGTACGTTGGGGAGGTTGCATTGATGAAAATGTTACGATTGCGCACGGCTGGTGTAAACCTCGAAGTAGGAATTTGTCAATTGAGGTTGAGTCTATGGCGAGAACCGCTCACTGCGCAACCTCTGCTGCAAGCAACCAGTAATGCAGTTGAACCCAGGTTTGTGTTTATTGTACCCTACAAAATACGAATATAACAGAACACAGAGTCAGACGCTACAAATGCAATAAGCATATATACAGACAGCTCAAAAACCAAAAAAGGATCAGGATGTGGAGCGTACTCCAAATCACTAAGCATAAGGATTAAGTAGAGAATGGGAATATTATTGAAGTTTTTCCCCAACACAGAATCGTTATTTTTAACACTTCGCCACGTGTTTGGATCACCAAGTGATCATCTTCAAAGAGGTTTAATCTTCCTCTTTGAAGATGATCACTTGGTGATCGAAACAACTGAACCTTCAGATTTGAATGAATGAAGAAAACGAATAACGATTGCGATTAGGTCGGTCACGCATGATATGTTGAATAATGTTAGAAGACAGTTTTATTTGTGAACATTGTGAACATGTACTTCGTTAACATCCACATGATTTTGATTAATTTTATCTTATTTGTTGCAATAAACTTGAATAGAGAATGAAGAGACCTTTCAAAGATGCTCATCGGTAAGGAATGTTGCTTGAGTGAACAAATTATTGCTGAAACTCAAGCATATTTTGTGGCAAAAGATAAATCGTTCTACAAAAGTGATATTGAAATATTGAAACGATGCTGGAATGATTGTGTGACTCTTGATGGAGATAACGTTGATGAAAAAAGCCAATTTTAAACAAAAAAATGCAATTTCTTTCTTAGGCCCGAGACTTTTCGGCCCATGTAAATATTCGTTTTCGTTGTTCACATTTATCTTATGTTGTCAAACTTATCTTAGTGAATTCCAGTGATGTTTCAAGAACACAATCAATAACACTTTGCAGACTTAGTGGATGTGGAACAACCAACTTTTTACTCACCGAAAAACTGGTCGCTGATGAAAACCATCTGAGAATCCTGACTGAAGCAAACGGTTTTACTTCGTAAATCTTCAACTTTTCAAAAAGAGAAGAGTAATAACAAGTTTATAGTAATCCTATATGAACCCCAATACACGAGAGGGCTTCAACAGATATTCGATAAAGTAAATATGAAAGTTGCATATAAAACTTCTTATAGATTGCATCAGCTTCTTGGTAATCCAAAAGATGAACTAGAAAACACAGAAAGGTCGGGGATTTACGAAATCAGTTGTCAAGATTGCAACAGCAAATACATCGGCCAGAACCGACGAGCGATTGAAACCCGTTTCAAGGAGCATTGTGCACACATGAAATACGGAAGGATAGAAAAATCCAGTGTTGCCCAAAATGCTCTAGACAAGGACCACAGAATTGGTGAAAACGAACTGAAACTGATTAAGCATGTGCATGACACCAGGCTACGCGATGCATGTGAGAGTCTAGAAGTAGCAAAATGTAAGAACAGAATGAATGGCGATAAGGGGCCCATCCCGTTTAGCCCGCTTTTTAATATAATTACTAAGAACTTCCAGGTAGTTAATTCCATATTGGACTTCAGGTATACAACCTCAGGTAACAAATTTTAGTATATAAGGATCAATCAGACTAGACTAGGTATCAATTTTCTTCTCTTGAGGATGCTAATTTTGTTGGCGAAACGCGTCGAGTATATTTTAACGAATTTCGGTAACCACATGATTTTAATTAATTTTATCTTATTTGTTGCAATACACTTGAATAGAGAATGAAGAGAAGAGATATTGAAATGTTGAAACGATGATGAAATGATTGTGTGACTCTTGATGGAGATAATGTTGATGAAAAAAGCCAATTTAATAGCAATTTCTTTCTTAGGCCCCGGACTTTTCGGCCCATGTAAATATTCGTTTTCGTTGTTCATATTTATCTTATGTTGTCAAACTTATCTTAGTAAATTCCAGTGATGTTTCAAGAACAAAATCAATAACACTTTGCAGACTTAGTGGATGTGGAACAACCAACTTTTTACTCACCGAAAAACTGGTCGCTGATGAAAACCATCTGAGAATCCTGTTCGAGAAACTTGAGCTCCCCTTGGTCTATTGTCTTCAAGCCTATTACAGAAAATCATAATTTCAATTCAGGACAAAGAAAATCTGAATCTAGATTCAACATATTGCTCTTTCTTCACAGACGGCACAATTAGCAAACGACACACAACAATTCAAAGACGCATGGTTTGATGACTGAAACAAATTTTATTCACTGCTTGGGAACCTCTCACACTTTAATACTTTGTGAAGAACCTTTGCTGTATGTTTGCCAAATTCTCTTGTACATAATTTGGACCATTCATAAATTGCTCGCCCATTGGATTAGTGTTGCCACGAAGACGAGAGATTCTCGTCTTTTGTCTCGTTTTGTCTTGTCTCCAATGAGACAGAAGATTGAATCATCTTGGTCAAAACAAGACAAGAGAGGACAAGATAAGTGGAGATGAAGGTAATCATAAGAATTCAGTAATCTCCAACGGTCCTTGAGGATGGTGGAAGTGCAGTCATGAGACATGTACGAAATTAGGGATGAATGTGCAAAAGTCCATCTCGAAAAACGACCTTGTGGGGATCAAGGAGAGGATGTGCAGCTCGTAGATGGAATCATCCTACACGATTTGGATATCGGAAAGACGTATACTTACCTCGGGGTGGAACAACGCCACTGATAAAAGGTAATAGTAGTGAAGAACTCTTCGCGGCAATTATCAGCACCAACTCCAACAGATCTGATCATCAGAACTGCTACGAATATGCTTGCCATTCCAATCTCACTCTACTCGTTTGAAGTAGTGAAGTGGACTCTATAGGAGCTGTATCAAATCGACGTAAAGATCCGAAAAATGATTCATATCGTCCGTTCCATGGTTGTACTTTCCTCTGACTACAGGAAGGCCGTGAACTTTTCGAGTTTGGAGTGTCTACTAGATAGAGCATGTAAAGTCATCGTTACGGGCTTTTTCCTGGCTCAGAAGGAGTCTTTTTCTACACCCGTACTTTAACAATACACTTATATGACCATAATCCGTTTCATAATGATATCCATTATGATACAGATTTTTCATAACGATACAGATTATCAACCAATAGAAACCCATAATTTTTCAATCAAGAATCCTGTTCCTTTGTTTGTCCTAGATTCTAACCTAAGTAACTAATTGCTTTATTTGTCAAAATCAGTTTTCATATTACCTACCTATATTATCAAAATGTCTGAAAACAGCGATATAGAAGGAATACCATCGACTCCAATATTTTTAAAAGATCAGATTAATTACAGTTGTTATATTCAATATAAATATAATTAGAATCTTTATAGTTTTCATATATCCATGATAATACCATTAAGTTTGTGTTTTTTTAAAAAAATATGAGTTAATTACTGTAAATGTGTTCAATACAAATATAATATTTATAGTTTTTCATTATTTATCGGGTTTAGAAAAAATAGCGTATGCAACTCTCATGTAATGGTTATTAATACACTCGCATATACCATACAAAACTCGCCTTCGGCTCGTTTCGTATCCCGGTTAATGCTCGTGTCTTAATAACCATCATTACATGATCGTTGCATAATATACTTATTATATACTGTGTAAGAGTTATATCAGTTGTTACTCTGAAGGGTGAAACCGTATCAAAACTTTATAGTGCTCTACCGACAGCCAGTATTTGAGGTAGGGTAGAGCACTGGTTAGCTCAGTGGAGACGGGTGGTCTCTAATATACTTTCTAATATACTAATACCTAGCTCTGTACGTACTAGGGGTTGAAACAAGTCTAATTCATTTATACAGTTAAACAAGTTAGTTTGAAAATAATTACAAATAATTTGGCTGGGGACGAAACTGGGTGTTAAAAGAAAATGTCAATGATGTAGTCATCCGATTCGTTAGCTTTCCTCCTTTTTGGCTGCAACCTGGAAACTTGAAACTGCACTCCCCTAACTTCCAGTAAGTAGTGGAACTGTCAGGCTTTCGAATTTCCGAAAATCCTTTATAACGTTATCCAACGGCATAAAAAGGAAAAGGCCTAGAGGATAGAGAGAACATTATAACTCTAGAACACTTTATCAACTATTTTATCCATACCTTAGATGAAGGGTGGCCTTAGAGTCTGATTTAAGCTTTGTATCCCTTTTAAAAGAGATAATAACAACTAAGCTCACAACACTAGTTGTTAAAAAATGGAATACGGCAGTTCAATCCCCAATTGTGGGTAATAGTAATGAAAAATAATCCAGAAAATAATCCAGAAAATAATCCAGAACTCGTATTTTCACATTCACTAAATAAACACACTGTGCTCCTGCCTGAAATCTTTTACTACTGATTCACATTTTCAAATGTTGGAAAGGGTCTAGGCTCCCGTTTACGAATCCAAATATTTAATATCATTGTTGAACTTCTTTGTCCCACTCATGAGAATATTTCACCTAATTTGGCAGCTGATTGTCGGTGATTGATGCGGAACGATATTTAAAGTTGACGAGACATCGAGAAACATATCTAGTTGCGAACTTTGTAAAACAATGACCCTGATATAATTCATCGAATATGCGAAACAGACAGACAACCACTCTAAGAGAAATTATACTGTAACATCATGAGGAGTTCGGATCCTCTTCTCTGCATGATCCTCTATCATCTTCTATCATCCTTCAGGGCAGCTGCTCGATTGACTTTTCGATACTGAACGAGGTGATCACAACTCTGTCACTGGGACCCGTTTAGCAAAATGCCCACATGAAAGCCACTCAAATCACGTCACTCCTGCGGCAACAAGAAGAAAAGCCAATACATGAGGCCTTCTTTAACAACATCAAACGTCGCTGCACATGACCTTCCAGTGGGCTGAAGTCGGAAACTGAGGAGTTCATCATGGCCTGCCAGGATCAACGATTATGGACATACAGGATTGCTTACTTACATATATCGCCACGTTAAACAAGTGCCGAGCAGATGTGACGTAACATTGGTGACACTTTTAGTAGCTGCCAAGACTGTGTGTTATTTTAACATATTTTGAGGATTATTTTCGGACAGTATTACATTGTTTTTGTATATTTTGATTGAATTTTTATTTAACTATACCAATTAGGTTTCTGAAACATTGAGTTTGTTATTGTGAAAGTCGTATTTTTTGTGCTTTTGGACATGTTTTAAACTGGTGTAACGAGAGCCGATGCAATTCTTGGAGAGTCACCCTGTAGTAACTAGTGTAGATCNTCAATAAGAGATTTACCTGAAATTTGTTAATTTTAATTTAAAAGTGCAGTACCGAATCAATCCAGAGTCATCACTGTTACGTCACGAGACCACGTGGCGTGTACAACAAAATCGCAAAAGTAAGCAATCCTGTATGTCCATAATCGTTGAGCCAGGATGATGTGTCCAACATCTCAGTCTGCCGCAGCCGCGTGATGAGTTTGAAGGTTCCTGATATGAGGTGCATGGCCTGCCGTGAGGCGTCCGAGACCCTAATACACTTGCTATCAGCATGTCCTGCAGATGCAGGGGCAGCCTGTATCCGTCGAAATAACGCAATCATAAGAGTGCTTCATTACCATCTACGGCACTTCGGGGGATATTAATTCCGTGGTAAGGAATAAGAAGTGCCGAATTTATTGGCGCATGCAACCCAAACCAACCCAACCCGAGAAAGGAAGCAGGTAACCAAAATCAATGAATTTGTATCAACAGCAATAAGCATAGACCACGGGGTTCCGCAGGAAAGTATTTTGGGGCCATTACTATTCTTAATTTACATTAATGATATCAGCAAATGTAATGAATGTGAATATGAACATTATTTCGCTGATGATGCCGTAGTATCGGTTAGTGATAAAGATATAGATAAAGCTATTAAAAAAATGAATGAAGCATTGCATAATATTGCTATATATTTAAAAACTAATGAATTGAAGCTGAATGTAAACAAAACAAAGGCTATGATACTTACTACACCGTTTAAATACAGAGAATTAGATTTAAATCAAATTGAAATAAAAATAGAGAATGATAAAATTGAGCTCATTACTGAATTCAAATATCTAGGATTTATGTTAGACAATCATCTATCAATTATGTGATATATTTCACCTTTTATTCTTTTTTTGTATTTTCAATTATCGTAGGTAAGACTACTCATTAACAAATATAAGTAGATCTTTTTTGTATTATTGTATTTATATGTATATTAATGTTAACACTTCTATCATTGTTGTATATATTAGGATGTATCCTATTTGAACAAAGAATTTCATTTCAATGAGCCTGATATATGTTTTTTTGACCATCAGACCAAGACAATATTCTTTGTCAAATTTTCAGCTCCCATTGAGATGAATTCTGACCGAAAATAGGAGAAGAAACGAATGAAATGTCGAGATTATCACTTCGATGTCGTCTCAGCTCTCAAGATCATGCCAGCTTGCTGCACGATAACAGAAATATTGATAGGAAAATGCAGAAAACTGTCATTATTGGCACATGCTTTTCAGACCCAATGATCACTTATTCCTCAGTGTGATCCTGAAGAAGCTATATTGCGCTGAGCATATAAAACCCTAAGTACCTCAGTTCAAACACCTCCATTGATCCCTTCTTATTAGAATACTCACATTGTTGATTGATGACCAACTATCTTTTCATTGAACTCTGTAAAACTTTCCGGTTCTAATAATGTGTGATGAGGCCTGAAGGTGATTGCTTCTCTGTTTCCATCGAGAAAAAGCGATTTCTCAGAGGTCTTCCTTTTGGCAACGACAACAGGTTGACTATGCAGTTTGACTGGAATTTCTATGATAGTTGTGTCTGTCGAGTCTATTGTTCCTTTTGGTATAATGAGCTTTTGTGTTTTGTTTTTCGATGCATCTTTCACCATTATGAATTTTGAAATGTGTGGATGATCACATATTAGAAATAACTTTATGACATTTAGAATGAATGTAACTGTCTTTCATAGATTTCTTCAGCATGTCAAAAAGTGACATGTTACGTTTTGTGTCTGATGTTTCATACAGATTGATTTTTTTTGGCAGGATAATGATGAAAACAGGATATCAAAAGACAAAATTTCGAACTGTAAAGATCTACGAACAAGTAATCGAACGATAAAATTATAGAACAGACATTTTGAATGAATATATGTGATTGATGACTTGTTTCTTTTTGGTAATTCATGATCATTTCAATATGTAAAACACATATTAGATAAGAGTCATACAAATCCATATATAACTACCGAATTTTACAATCTTCTTGATACATGTATGAAACACAATTTTTTCAAATATAATAATGTTCACCTGCAAAACTCAGGTTTCCCTATGGGCTCACCATTGAGTCCCATTCTGGCAGAAATTCCCATGGACACACTAGAAAACACCCACATCCTCAATAACGCCCTTTCACAGAAATATATTGTGTTTTGGTTCAGATATGTAGATGACGTACTGGTTGGTTTTGACGGTTGAAACAGATATATCAATCAATTTTTAAAATTTCTCAATAGTCTGCATAACAAAATTAAGTTCACAGTAGATATCAAACAAAACAAGGAGCTTAACTTCTTAGATTCGAATATTTCATGAGTTAATAATGGTTTTCAATTCAATATCCACCGGAAAAACATGTTCACAGACTGTACAATTTCCTTTAACTCTTTTAGTCCGATCTCACATGAGTTATCCGCGTTTAGGTCAATGATACACAGAGCTCTCGCAATCCCTTTACCGGAAAAGAATTTCCAAGATGAAATAAAAATTATTAAGTAAATTGCAGTGAACAATAAGGTACCAATTTCCCTAATAGCAAAGATAATACCAGGTAAAAGTCACAAAACACTCAAACTAACCAGGAACACAATATAGTCAAGTACAGTAGCATCAATTACTCAGGTCAACTTTCAGAAAATATTCAAAATTATTTATCTAAATACAATATATCAACAGCTTTCACAAGTAATAATGATTTAGGTAAAACCTTGTATTTGCAAAACCCAAACGGAATAGAATAAAAAAATCAGGTGTATATAGAATAGTGTGGCGAATGCTCTGCGGTATATACAGGCCAAACTGGTAGAAATTTTGACATAATACTGCGTGAACACGTCTGTTTGGACAAAAAATTTCTCAATGTACGAACATTTTTTTTGTATCAAGATGGAGTAGTAGACAGCCAAAAACTTTCTTTCCCAAAATTTAATCACTCCTAAAAATATAACCCCTCCGATTCAAATAAGATTCCTCTTGGCTGGGATTGAATCAAATAGGTAAATGAATGTCATTACGATGTCATCGATGACATAAGCAGATCAAGCTCATTCCGTGAATTAAAAAATCGTAATTCATGAATGAAGTGTGTGTATTTTCTATGATGTTATTCAATTTGGTACTGAAGAGCCTTGAGGCAAGTGTCTTAAGGCGAAACATCGATGTATACCAGTGAGGATGAAATATTAACATTTGTTCACAAAAAGGATTTGAAGCTTTAATAACCCCTAATTATTATATGCGAGCGCTTTCGATGGCAGACTGTGCTATCATCTTCATGTCTCTACTCAAACTGAACGTTTCACCTTCTTGTTTGTTCTTTTATACGGTTAGAATGCCTTAGTGCAGGTATTTGTCGTGTCCTTCCATTCAGATATCTCTTTATACTTGGGTTACATCAAGTAATATCCCATGTGTTGGTGTTTCTCTAGGTTAATTGTTTCTAGAAATGTGTATTGTTTCGTGGAGTATTGAATGTTAGGTCTTGTGTTTTGATTTGTTCCACGATAAGTGAACTATAACTTTCTTTTAGGTTTTCCAAGATGTCCTTATAGTTTCCTTTATTGACTTGTTTTATGAGTTTGATGTTTTCTGGTGGGAGAAAGTTATGTTTGTTTGTTATGCGTGTGTTGCGAGGTTTGATTTATATGTTATTGGGTTTGAGTATGCTTTCTTGTGCTCGTCGTGCCTTTGAATCAGTTTTCTTGGTTTGGCCGATATACAATTTGTTGCAGTCCGAGCATTGTATGCTGTACACTCACTTTAGGTTTCTGTCTTCTTGTTGATTCTCAAGGGTTTGAAGATGTTTGTTAATTGAACATCAACATCACTTAGAAGCCAAACACGAAATTTAATTAAATACGAAAAAGATAAGAAAGGCAGTATTTAGAATTTTTCCACATGACATATTTGAAAATTTCAGTGTCTCGAAAATGGAATTGAGTGGTATGACTCTCTCATCAATTATTTCATATTTTCATGTACATTTAGAAATGATAGAACATTCATATAAATCTAGATCACATAGCAAATATTTTACTCACCTTTGAAACGGTTGTTGGCGAATATCACCTGGTGGTTGAGTATATGGTCTAGTCGGAGGTTCTGGATATGGGTCACTGATATTGGCAAAAAAAATACATAAATGAATGAATGTCATCAAATACATAAGAAAGAACGGAAAGACATTGTTATCTACCCATCTATAAATCTATTCATTCATCCACTCATACACTTAGCCGTCTTTCCACCTATCCATCTATACATTGTGTGAAAGCCAAATGGAATACATTCATTAGTTCGGTTACGGTACATATTTTAAGAAAATCCCAAAACAGGTCAAATTTGAATTATAATTTGATATACTTCAACGGAAAAATGCTATCCCTACCTTCAACCCCTTCTTCGAATGACAGGTACAACCTCCAATTTTTTAAATGGGAAGTATAGGTTTGCGATATATCGTTTGGAAGGTCTCTTCATTCTCTATTACCTTTACGTTAGTTTAAAACGCCTTGTCAAGTGTTTCTATATGTACCTACTTGTTGTACTTGGTACAACATAAGTTGTCGGTATTTTAATTTAAATTTGAAATTCGTTAACTTCAAGTCTGACAAATGGTTTGATTGATAGAAATGCATAAAATAACAATTTCACAAATGATTGGTTACGGATATGAAACTCGAACACAACAGGAATTGTAGCCCGCCTATTTCAAGAAAAATTTTTGAATTCACCGCCCATATCTCAAGGAACAATAAGCAAAATAGAGATGCAGTTTCACAAGCTTGGTCATGTGGCGCAGGTAAATAAAGCAGCTGCCAATGCAATGAGGGATTAGCTCAAATTAGATGTGATGCTTGGGTTTGAGGAAAAGACACATACATCGAGTATACAGGCATCCACTACATATAATGTTAGCCATACATCGATAGTAAACATCAAAAGAAAATGAAAGGCATCCCTATAAAATGATACCCACTCAGGAGTTCATGGAAGACGATTTTGATAGAAGAACTTAATAATAATACTAAGGAAACACCTNCGTCTCAAAAATTTTCCTGTAGTGCTTGTGGTTCTATCATGCTGGTCGCTCTCTTGGTTTTGCTGAATAACAAAGTTACGGTTAACAATTGAAGTTCATCGATGGAATTTTGGAGTGGTTTTACTTCCGCAACCATCATAATGAACCATGAATACGTGGGGCGAGTGACCTAGACTTCAATTTTCTCATCATTCTATCGGTTTGGAGGAAAAATAATCAACATCGACTCAAAATTCATCTTATATGAAAAAAAAAATACTTCACCACAGTTCCTAACCTTCTTCTTTCTACAGTTTGCATTTCCCTCTCGTACCTAACCTCTTCGCCACGGTTAGACCTCCTTCTCTCTAACGGTCTGTCTCGTGTCCCCGTCTGCAACTCCCTGGAAACCAATAACGGATCTAATTCACGTGGCTTACTTTGTTTCTGAACATTACTGTGAGGTTTGGATTCAGATCCGTTGTCTGGACGGTTGTGTTTCAGACACGGCTGTAAAGTGTTACCGGAAGAGCAATCTGCCTCTAGGGATGCTTGGGCGATGACTTTGTCTAGTTTCTTTCGAGCTTCTCGGAATTGGGTGGCGATTTCGCATAGATCTTGGGTAGACAGTAAGCCAGGGCGTTGCCTTGAAAAAAATCAATCTCAAGCAGGAAATAACATAATTTAATGAAAGAATGTAAGTTTGCACGGCTGTTTCGAAGCAATTGCGCCCATTGCAGCATCAACTTTGTTCATGTTTACTGCGGAACCTCAGATGAGAACCCGCAGATCACGCCCGAAAAATAACTCTGGAAGACTACAATTTGATTCATAATAATGATAATAATGCATCCCAAATCGTCCGTTCTACGATTGTACATCCCTCAACATCAGGAACCCGTGGACTTTTGAGTTAGGAGTGTCTACATGACAGGATGGTACTGGATGAAGCCTGTAAAGTCATCAGGAGTTTGGACCCCTTTCTCTGCATGTTCGGCCACCATGAGAGAGCAGAAATTGAAGCATTTCTCTTCAGGACAGCTGTCGAGCGACTAGTGAACTCAATTTGGTTTTGGATACTAAACAAGGTGATCGTCGTCTGGCAAAAAGCCCATAGAAAAGTCGCAGATGCGGCAACACAGGAATGAGCCAATGCATGGGGTCTTCTTCAACAACATTGAAGACCTGTACTCATCAAAGTACCTGACCTTCACTTTTCTTAGATTAAGGGGGCTGAAGTCGATAACTGATGGGTTCATCATGACTTATCAGGATGGTGTCCTCAATACCTTAGTCTACCACAGTCCCGTGGGTTGGGCTACCTATCGGCGCGAACCCCAGGTGGCGGATAGGGGAATGGCCAGCGGACTGGTAGCTCTGTCCGGGAAGCCAATTTGGCCTTACAGACGGGGTCGCCAAACTCCTGGTCAGTGGCAGAAATAAGTAGGGTGAGGGGAACTAAAATTCACCAAAAGCTTTTGCGAAACATATCACCGTGGACCAGCCTACCCGAGCTAAGGTGTAAGGAATTGTGCCGACAGCTGAATGGCCGCAGAGTGATATACAGCTACGAACGATACTCTTGGGGAAACGGGCGAAACCTCATGGTAATCAGCCTTCCTTTGGTAACGCAGGGCTCTGCCAGAGTGATCAACTCTTTTTCTGCTACTCGTGGGAACACACATGAATAAAACAAAAACAGACACTGAAAAAACAGAAACCAATCCCGAGGCTGGACAGAAATGCTACGGCGGTGGCTGGGGATGAACAGAAATGTCCACCTCAATCTACCACTTGAAATGAGGATGAACATTGCAAATCACCTCGTGATATAATACATAGGCCAAGGCGTAAGCGCATTTGCGGTGCCGACGCCAAAAAAAAAGAGAGCTATAGAGGCAGGAGTGGCAAGAACTATAAGTGCAACCTCCTCCTCCCCCAGTCCACCTTCAACAGCAAGGGCACTTCCTGCGGCGGGTGCCAAGAGCTCCGTCTTGAATAAAGGCAAGGAACAGGCTGCCCCTGCAGGAAAGC
>NW_019289766.1:214434-236926 GCF_000500325.1 Leptinotarsa decemlineata
CGAAATACGTGTCGCGGTTTTTGTGAAACCCTTGATAGTGAAAATCATACAATAAACTATATTAATTAGTTATAAGAAAATATGAATATTCAAATAATGATAATTTGATAAGCATTATCAACTAAAAAAATTTCTTTGATGTTTTTGGAGAACATATGAACTCTTTCACCTTATTTTATTTTTTCAGGCAATGTATCAAAAACTTTCGAACAATTTGCTAATATGTATTACATAAAGATGAAAACTATTGGTATTTTTAGTATCACAATCATGCAATTTGGAATTTTTCAATGATCGAATATTATTTCTCTGGATATTTTTAGACAATTCATAAACGAATTTCGCTTTCTCAAAGAGACTCAAATGACTCAAAGTCATATTATGTCAGTTTGTATAGTTTTAAAGATAGAGTATTCCATGGTTCATTAAATACTACCCTTATAGCTTCATTTATTGAACGACAAATTATATTTTTTGGCTTCAAGTGCAGGATGACCGAATTGTGGCAGAATATGAGCATCATTAATTTGTCTATGAGTATCTGAAAGACTATTTTTCCTGATTGCTTCAACCTGTGGTACAGAGTGGGCCAATAGAGATATTTTAGGTTTTTCATGTAGACTTTGAGGAGCACACTTTGGCCGATGCGATGATAAAACAGAATGCAAATCTTCACTGGCAGCTGTTTTGAATATATTCGGTTTCATATTGTTCATATTTTTTTACCTGAGACTCATGAAAACTGTTTTTTCTGAGTTGATTGTTGAAAATTGACGATATCTCCGGGCACTCGCATAGGACATGCCTGACACTCTCATATTCATGTTCACACATCCTGCATAGAGGTGTGTTCACAAGCCCCATATTATGGAGGTGTTTCCTTTGTTGAAAGTGACCAGTCAAAAATCCTTTTAGTGAGCGTAGATTTTTCCTGGTCATCGCCAGGGTGATCTTGGCAAGATTGGATCCTTTGATTCCATCCCATCTCTTCAGGGATTGAGCATGAGTGTAACACTTGGCTGGTTCCGCGGTTGGGTTTGTTCTCATGGCTCCTGTGATGTTTAAATAAGCCAGTCGCTCTATTTGATATAATTTTTGGATGACCGTTGCTTGTAGAACTTTCGGTCCCCATACAATGGCTCCGTACGTTAACATAGGTCTTATTATTGCAGTGTAGATCCAGGTGACCTCACGGGGTGAAAGACCCCATGCGCGTCCCACTGTCTTCCGACATTGCTCATAAGCCACATATGCTCTTTTTGCTCTACTCTGTAGGTGAGAGTTCCATGTTAGCTTCCTGTCGAGTATAGTACCAAGGTATTTCACCTCTTTAGAAAAGTTTAGTTTGCTTTCAAAGATTTTTGGAGGTTTTAAGCCCAATAAACTTCTTTTCCTGGTGAAACAGATCATCTCAGTCTTCTTGGGATTGATCTACAGTAAGTGTTTCTTACTTTGAGCCCATCCTGCGCTCTATCGTACAGTGTGTTCAGAAATTCGCCGGTCTGCAAGATAACTATGTCATCTGTATATGCAATTGTATAGAATTTATTATTGTTGCAGTGATTAATCAGGGTATCCAGAACTATGTTCCAGAAAAGAAGTGATGAGACTTCTGCCTGTGGACATCCCCTCATGACCAGTCTTAATGTAGGTACCCACTTATACAATACTCGGTATTTCCCACTGTTCTACCCGCCTTACCGTGGGAACCTACTCTATGTGTTATTCCAGGTCATGATATATCTATATACCAACTTACATTCGAATCTGTTGAGCTGTTGAGGCGCGAAAAAGTAAAGAACGTAAATGTATACATTACATTCATCCATCCTCACAAACTTTACGCATTTATAATATCAGTAGGAGTAGGATTAGCAATACATTTCATTTTAATCCTTTCAGTTTTTTTTGCTGATGCTATTCAATATTGTATAAGTGGGTACCTATTGATTTTTATTAACTGACACCCTTATAATGACGTATAGCTGAAGCTACTCAAGCTAGAATATTGAAATATGCAGGTAGGTTCTTTGTATAGCGTAAATAAGCATCAAGAAAAGGATTCAGAAATTTTCATCATCAGGGGGGAAAATGGGGGATTGAAGATTGTATTGTATTTAGTCAGTTTTGAAGTAGGAAAAAATCCAGTCATGTTTCCACTGAAGAGTTCAAACAAAATACAAAACAATTATACCACGATTCCACGATAGTTGAAACAAATTTGAGATAAATATCACAAAGTTGTAAGGTAATTTTTGGAGTATTTTTGTAAATTATTCGAGAAATACTTCATTAGATTCTAGTTCGCAAAGTTTTCACAATACTTGAAACGTATTCGTGATGAATATCGAAAAATTGAAAAAAAAAAAATGGAAATTTTCATAATTTTTAGGTTATTCGTATACGTGTCTAGTTCCACAATTGTCGAAGTCACCAGGCCGTAGGTCCTACAATTCTTAGTCCAGCCGCTTCTTGGGCTAATGAGTCGGCAATACGATTAGCTTTACTATTGTCGTGCTCTTTAATCCACCTCAGGATAATGTTATTATCTACCGAGGCTTTGGCTAAATCTTGGCGGCACTCTAGTACAAGCCCTGAGGTAACACGTTGTCTGTTCAAGGCTAATAGGGCTTGTCTACTGTCAGTGCAGATTGTTATGTTTTTACCAGACATTCATTTCCTGGTTATTTCTTTTGTGGCGATTGAGATACCAGCCAGTTTTGTTTGGACCACGTTGGTATTTTTTCCCATCAGAATCAGCGTAAATTCCCATATCTGGAGAGAATTGTATTCCGAACAACTCCTTAGAAAAAGATCGTACTTGGCTACCCGTCTTGAAGAATAATTTGGATAGTGGCGAAATAGCAACAGACTGATATCGGAGTGCACCATGTTTCAGTAGTCCATTAACAACATTGACATAATTCACATTCCAAAACTCCTTTGACAGCTGTTGAAGAAATTGAGACATAAATAATCATCGAGTTTTTTGTCCATTTCTGAAGACGGAGGCAGATTTTGGCCTTCGAAAAGTTGAGATGAGTATTACATTATTTCCTGGCTATTTTTTTGATAGGCGAAATTGTTAAATGCGACAAGTTACTGATAAATAGATTATTTTTCTTGGTGAAAATAGTTTGATTTCACGCAGTAACTTATCGGAGTAAACTTAAAATTTTTGCCCTTTTTACACCTGTATAAAGTTCTCTCCATTTCATATTGTGGAAGGTGAAAATACTCAAAAAAGTTCAATAAAAAACTGATTATTCTACACAAAAAAATGATTTTCTTTCAATATTCAAGAGTATATTAACCGTGAAACTTACGAAATGAATGCTGGGTATCATAATCTGCCCCTATCATGTGTCTGTCCATATATTGTTGGGGTATGATACCGAAAGAATTATCCAGTCCTGAAAGGTCTCGTAAGGCTTGCATAGGATTAGGTCCATTATCGTCTGGCCCACTGTATTCATAAACTGAAATGAAATAACCACTTAGATACTCGGTTCGAACCATATGTAAGAGATAGGTACATTAATTTTTTTGTCATTAACCATTTGCAAGAAAAACACTTCGTGGCGTGAAGAAATTACCCCCTTCTTCAGGCCACACAACGTGACAGCAATCTCTTCAATTTTCAAAAGAAAAAGGTCAGTCAGGTGATGCCTCATTTTCAAGGGTATTGTTAAATAATCCGTGTCAGAAATGTTGAATGAAATCACGATACCATTAAATTTACTGTGTATCCAATCAACCTTCAATTTTGTTTTGCATTTTTTTTTGTTAAACGTCTTATTCGACTGAACATCAAAGGAAAGAAGTGTCAAAAATGCTAGGATATGATATCAAAACTAGAACTCGGAAAAACGTGAGATTCGCAATAATTTTCAGGTCGTTTCGAAGTGTTGCTCATTTTGATGTCTTGTGTTTTTGTAGCTCTATATCTTGATGGATATTAATTGTACTGTATTTCATCAGTTCGGACTTCCATTGTCTAATATAATATACATTGATTTGAAATCCCTGAAAGAAATTAAAAAGATTAACCGAAAAATAAAAATTTTTTTAACAAAAAACTGAAATTACAAAGAAATATGTAGGTCTGAAGTGAGTGGATCTGTTCGACCCTCCACCGCAACCCACAAGGGTTTATTGTGGCTCACACCTATTCACATTCGGCCAAATGAACCCAGGTTCTTAACGAAGCCGATTAATTTGTATGGTGAGTGGTCTTTCAGGTCAGATGGTAAGAGTACGAATCTGCCGAACTCTAAGAACCTGATTCGGTCCCCAGCGGGGCAGGCACAAAATGTATGCTCTGCTGTTCCATCATTTTCCAGACAGAGGCGACACACACTGTCTTCCGACAGTCCAAGTCTCTGCATATGATGATTCAAATGACAGTGACCTGTAAGAAGGCATGTTAGACATCGTAGTTCATCCCTACTCTAGTCCAACAACTGTAACAAGCTTCGAAGGTTGAATAAACGCCTTGGAGTGAGCCAATCCTGAAAGATTCTGCCAGAAGTCCATAAATCCTCTTGCCATCCAGGTGTTCAGTATTTGTTTGGCAAAGCCCAAAGCGATGCCAATGACAGGTTCTGGTCCGATGAAGCCGCTTAATTGTCTTCCAGGCCAGAATGTATAGGAATCCAGACCAGAGACAATCTGTTAAGTCTACCTATCGAGGAGAATCGTTTTTGGCAGTTTGCTACCAACTTAGACGTTGCTCGGTAGGAGCCGAGAGCTTCCAACGCCGCAACAAAGAAATAACATACAAGCAACAACCAAAAAAATATTAATAAAAATTGAACCGTCAATACAAGCTGAAAATTGAAAAATTAAAAAATATTATGAAAAAAAACTAAAAATTAAAAGATTCCAAACCAAGTTACGTCACGACGTTTCGATTGTTAGTATCCACAATCGTCTTCGGGTGATAACTGGACTTAATCCTCCGAGATCTGACTATTTATAGATCAATTGAGTGCTTTCACCCATTCCCTTTTCCCTCTTTCCGCTTCATTGGTTTCAGCGGGAGATGGCCGTTTGGCGGGTGTTGGTCATTTTCAGCTTGATTAGAGGTTTCCATATGTTACGTATCTCTACGCTAGCTTAGCTAAATGCGTTGTTGGACAACATATACGCGGCTTCTTTGAATTTTTTCCTAAACCAGTATTCCTCCTTGTGGATGATTTCAGCTTGAGCCCGCTTGATATTATGTTGATGAGTCCAAACATGCTCTGCCATTCTGGATTAACTGATTTCTCCTCATTGTGTGTGTTTCTTGTACTCAGCAATGCGAACTTTTAATGGTCTCTTAGTTTCACCGATGTATGATTCCCCACACTCGCAGGGTATCCGGTAAATGCAATTCTTTGAATCGCAGTCAGCGTTTGGTGGCCTGGTTTTCGTGAGGCTGCTACGAATAGTGTTCCTAGATCTGAAACAGGTCCTGATGTTATATTTGAACCTAATCCTTCTTATCCTTTCCGATAATCCTCTGATGTAGGGAAGTACAAGTACTGATTGTGGAGGCTTATCTTCCTTGTGGAGCTCTTGCTGTCTTCTAACTAAAGCCTGTTCTTCCATCACTCTGGAGTAACCATTCCGTTGAAGGTCATTTTTGATGATGCCTAATTCCTTTTTGAGACCTTCCTTCATATTACAGAGCCCCAAATCACGGTCTAGTAGAGTCTTGATGATTTCTCTCTTAGTCGATTGATGATGGTTGGATTTCTAGTTCAGATACTGTCCTGTAGGAGTGGGTTCTCAATATACAGATGTTTCCCATTCGGTGTCGGTCCTCTTCACCAATACGTCTGAGAAAAGCAATTTGTTGTGGACTCCTTTCTCCATTGTGAAAGTGATGAAAGGACTTACATTGTTGATGTGCTTCAGGAAAGTGATGAAAGGACTTGCGTTGTTGATGTGCTTCAGGAAAGTGTCTAGTTCTACATTCACATGGTGAGATACTACGTATCTCAACCAGACTCGGGGCTTCTTGTGGGCTTCTTCAATGGCCACAGTTTCAAACCACTCCATATATAGATATATTGGCTATAACCGGTGAAGGCGATCCCATTGGCAGTCCCTCCTCATCTTGCGTAAAGAATTCGTCCTTCAGTTGGGAGTAGCAGTTTCGTACACAACATCCTAGTGATTCCATGATTACTTGTATCGGTAAACTTGTTCTATCTTTCATGTCCCCATATTCGGATAGCTTCTTCTGTATGATTTCAAGTACTACACCGACAGGAACGTTGGTGTAGAGGCTTTCCACGTCTTTGACTTCGATTTCCCCTAGTAGCTCAACAAAATGCCTTGAATTGTTCACAAAAGATGATGTTTTACCTTGCAGTGGTTTAATCATTGGTAGTGAAAATCTGGACAGGTTCTGAGTGGCTGAATCTCTGGAGCTAATGATCGGTCTGAGCAGAACATCCTTTTTGTAGATTTTGGGTAGTCCATACAAGTGAGGGGGTTTACTGTGGTGCGGTGTTAGCGATGATCTCTCTTTTTCCGAAAAATAGACTTGGTGTTTTTTCAAAGTCTGGTACAACTTCCTTTCAATTGATGCAGTAGGGTCTCTTATAATCTTCGTGTATTCTCCGTTTTGAAGCACCTCTTCGATCTTCTGTTCGTAGAGATCAGTATCCATCACAACAGTATCGTTTTCCTTATCTGCAGGTAAGATCTTGATGGTTTTATCTCTACGTAGCCCAGTCGGGGCTCTTCGTTTTTCATTGTTGATGTTGGATGTTGGAACTGGTTCTCGATATAGCTGTTCTCTGATTTTCCATCTGAATTCTTCTGCCTCGATCTGATCAATGAGGGAACTGGTAGATTCCACGAAAAACGACCAACTCCCGTCAAACTGTTTCCCGCTAAAACCAATGAAGCGTAAAGAGGAAAGAAAGGATAGGTGAAAGCTATCGAATGACCTATAAATAGTCAGATCTCGGAGGCATAAGTCCAGTTATCACCCGAAGACGATTATGGATACTAATAATCGAAACATCGAAGTAAGTTTTGAATAGTTTATTCAGTTCCAACATCAAAAAGACTATTTCAGATAATGACAATCCGAATCATATGAATAGGATTATCTGGTATCAGCAAGATGATGCTCGACTACAGTTTTAAGCGTATCTGAATGAAGTTTATCCCAACACATGGATTGGTAGACGAGATGCAAAATAGTGGCCAGCCCTTTATCCCGATATGAAACCGCTCGACTACTTTCTATGGAATTACCTGAAATGTAAAAGATACGTCAATAGACCAAACATAATTGAAGTAGAAATTGAACGTATCACTCCAGAAACCGTTCTAGATGTCGATTACTTTCAGTCTATTGCCATTGTCGACAAAAATTTGTTCTTCAAAAAAGCTCGCGTCGAATGGTATAAGGAAATTATTAAAAAGTTCAACCATTGGTAACGAATCATGAATATATGTGTATCAGACGGAAACAAAACAGCAATCGACCATTTGAATATTCCGAAATGAGGTAAATCCAACAAAAGTTGTTCGCGGAAGAAGCATAGCGAAGCAAATGGTCGACTGTTTCTTTGGCCAAATGGGTCATGTAGCTACTGTTCCACTTGAGCAACGTAGAACGGTCAATTCTGAGTGGTACACGAGCATTTGTTTGCCGGAAGTCTTCGGAGAAATTCTTAAAACTATCCGCCGAAGACGAATCATTCTACATCATGAAAATGCGCGCTCTCTCAAAAGGTGAATTTTTTAGCAGTCGAATTGATGGCTCATCCTCCGTACAGTTCTAATTTGGTACCCAATGACTCCTTATTGTCCCAGAATATCAAAGGTAAACTGCGTGGTCAACGATTTAGGAGAGCCGTAGAAGCAGTTGAAGCGTTCAGAAACCATGTTTTGGAGGTGTCCCAAGAAGGAAGGAAAAACTGCTTTGACAAATGGTTTGAACGAATTCAAAAGTGTATTGATCATCAAGGAGAATATTTCGAAAAGCAATAAAGCCGTTTTCATTGAAAAATATTTGTTTTTATTTGCTATTCCCGAAATATATATAGTACCCCTTGTACGATGTATGACACCCTATTTCATTTTGAAAATGGGGTGGATGGCGATTACATTTAGGAGGGTGGAGTGGGGGAGTATTTTTCGATATCATCAAGAATTTATTAAAAAAAAATTATCATACTGAATTCATACATTACATTTGGTGTGCATTATAAATTGAACTAACAGGCTGATGAAACATTTTTTTTTATGAAATTTGATTTTATTATTCAATATAGTTGCTTTCGAAGGCGATACAAACATTACTGTATTGTGTATACACAATCCAGTATTGTGATTCCTGAGGATGCTGTTGTATAACGAAACACCTATCGCGGTTTTGTAAACTGTCAGGGGGAAACCTCACATTGAAGTGTTTTTTGAATACGTTAATCGAATTTGATTGTTGAAAAGGGCCGAATTATATACTGCATTCAAATGCTCTGGCAAATTTTTTGAATTCACGTTCATTGAAAAATCTTTATTAGCGTTGCGAGAGGTTGATGTGGCATTACCGCAGAGAAGCGCGTTGCTATGCTCAAAGTGGGTACAATAGAGGGTTAGCAATGTAATATTATTTATGTTTGAATAAAAATATGATCTAAAGTTTCAGTAATTTTCAGTTGAAAGATCCTTATGAAAAATTATAGTTCAGAATAGTTTTCTTGAGAGTGTATTGGTTGAGGAAATGGAAGTGTCAAGACGGATATTTGAAAAAAATATTACACTCACCGTTGCTAGCACCCAGCATATTTCTTGCCATATGCGAAGAATCCATGATCGATGAGTCGTGAGCTCGACGACCTGAAAATGGACCGATAATTATATCGAAAAATTGTTCAGAAGACGTGTTTCGAGAAACCAGGGAACCGAAATGCCAATGTCTTATTCAGGCAAAATGTCTGTTTTCCGGACAAGGTGTCTTCCAGCTAGCGGTGTATATAGAAGACGGAGTCTTACCAGCTCCACTCGAATTTTTATAGAAGGCATTTATATTTCCGAGCTGTATTACAGAAAAAATGAGATCGGACCTGTTTTTGTGAGTCGTTATTAACTTAACTCGATGAAGTTGATAATGGAAAGCATACGACCTAGCTTTTTCTTTGAAAATTTCTGAAGATAACAATGTATTCCCAGGCTGATACTGACAGCTATTGCAAAAATACTAGTTATTTGTACGTAGTGGGCTAAATTGAACAATTTTTGAAGGAAAACTGCTGTTTTCAAACTGGATAGGTGAGAATCAATGGTTGTGTCTGAAGGTCAAATTTCTCGACAGACTCAATGCTAATAATCGCATATCGATATCTAGCATCGTTTCTGAGTTACAGCATGTTTTTCGAAAATGTGCATTTTCGAAAAAGTGCTTTTTTCCTGACAAAAATTTCTTGTTTCTATGAGAACATTTTCGAAGCATTCAACTTAGAATTCAATGGTGTAAAAAACTCATTTTTTCAAATGAGACACCCTCTATATTCCCGCATATTTCAATTGAACTCAAAATTACTTGGAACTCAAGAACAACCGTTGTCCGGCCAGGTCACCGGACCTAACGCCTATGGACTCTGGGGAAGGTTGAAAAATCCTATTTTTAAATTGCCTACCAATTCAAGATACGAATTGTAAGCGGCAGTGATGCAAAATGTTGCTTCTGTCATTCCTATTTAACTGATTAATACGGCAATAAACGTTTAGAGAAGGTGTCGTCTGTATGTAGAAGAAGCTGGTAGACATTTTAAATATCTTCTCTGAAGAAAAATATATTTTATTGTTTGTTCTTTTTCATTCATTAGTAGTAACTATAGTATAAATTGTTATCAGTTTTATTGAAACTATGCGTTTTAATTACTGCTGTGGAAAGCTTTCTCAACATTTGATAACTACTATTGAACAATTTCTTTCTGTTTTATCGCCGCGTCGTCCGAAGCCTACTTGATCAAAGTCTACATGAACAATTCTAAAATCTCTGTATTTCAAAGATGACTCTAGCAAAACATCAAGTGTGCTACATTTTTGGAAAGGTAATTTTAAGCTCTATTGAAATATACAATTGAGCCCAATTCAGCCCACTCTGTACAAGTTTTCTCACAAAAATAATCATTATTAATGCTTCTGAAATACCTGGTTCTGGCCGAATGAAACTGAATATTGAAAATCCATTTCAATGTTTGTGGAGTTGTGATAAATAGTTATAGAATTATTATCAATATATGGTTTTTACCTGCGGGTGATCTTGGCGAACAGACACAAGAAGATTGATCGGGCCCTGAAAAAAAAATGTCAATCAATACCGTTAGACGTTTAGAGTTATGTTCACTTTGAGGGGTGGGGGGAGTAAAATGGGTCAAAGGTCAGAATTTCAATAAGTTTATTTTGTGAACGAATAACTATCCAAGTTCTTCTGTCTAGGGCTCTATTAGAGTCATTATAGTCCAATCTATTTTGAGTTTTCATTAGTGGGTTGGATTTGTTAAACAAAGGTGTCAAAATTTAATTACCGATTTGGTTTATGGAAAACCCCATAACTCCCGATGACTGGTGATTTCTAGATCGTAGGTATTTATGTTGGTTCAGATAGTCCGCCCATCTTGTTGATGCGTTGCTATTGACCGAAGTGTTATTACCTGGTTATGAAGTAACATTGCATTGCTCTGTTGCTACTTCAGCATCTTTTAGTATGGGATTCCAAATCCGGTTGAGTTATTGGGTGGAATCCATATGTTAGCGCATTATGAATACAAACCAATATCAAGACAAATGAATCATAGCTCATACATAAGGTTTTATATTGATCGCTGACTTATTTCAAAATGGAAGATCCAAGTAGGAATCAATCTTTATTAGTTCTTGAGGAGGATGGAAGGCTACAAGCTTGCTATCGACGTGATATACAAGTACAAATGTACTTCTAAAACACAAGATATTGGGGAATATGAAATGATTGTTCAGCTTGTGAATAGAAACATCCTGAATGTCTCATTTGGATGCAAGGAAGACTTTCCTTGGGATAGAATAACGTCAGTTGGTAGGAAATTCGTCCCATGACAAGTATCAGTACAAACTCTGATCTCGTTATCGAATCGAAGAGAAAAGTTGCTGCAAACAAATTCACTGTTGAGAACTGAATGTATGCCTTTGAACTGGTGGAAAAACAAAAAATGATAGTGAAGATTGTGGAACTGGGTTGTAATTCAAATTTTGTCTTTAGGAAATGCCTTCGTCAGAATAAATAAGAAAATAGGACATAGATACAATGCATAAACACAAAAGAATTCTTACTCATTGTCGGTGTCGATGTTACCATATGAGATCCCGCGGCCCGTCCTGGAGATGCAGCATATGGTGTTCTTTGGGGTCCTCTTGGTGGTGTCCTTGAAGGTGAACCTGTGAAAGAAATAAAGATCAGAACATAGGACAAAAATGAACAAATGCAACAAATTCATAGTTTTTTCGTAGCCGTGAATACTCAAAAATAGGTATGTTCATAAATGGGGATTGGATATTCTTATGGTACACCTGGTTGGAATATTCAGAGTGGTATTTATACCCAAACCAAGTAGGATAGGCTACATCCTTCCAAAAGCATTTCGACCAATTAGTTTCACATCGTTCTTTTCAAAAACTATGGGAAGGCTATGTGAGCGATACATAAGAGATGAAGTACTAGTTTACAACCCACTTCATCCAAATCAGCATGCATATACTCCGGGAAGGTCTAGTGATTCGGTCCTTCACCATGTGGTTGGCAGAATCGAAAGATCATTGTACAACAAAGAATCCACCCTGGGTATATCTATAGATATTGAGGAAGTGTTTGATGAAACAACCTTTCCAACAATTAACCAGCAACTATACTCCAGGAACGTACCTCTGGTAGTAGAAGAATAGATACTCAAGATGCTCTCTAGTAGAGCAATAAGTATCAATTCAGAAGACATCACAGTGAAAGGACTGGTCATGAGGGGATGTTCACAGGGAAGAGTATCATTACCCATTCAATGGAACATAGTTCTAGGTACCCTGATTAATCACCTCACCAATAATGGATTCTACACAAATGCATATGCAGATAACATAGTCATCTTGCAGACCGATGAGAGAATGTGTGTTCGGCAAGTCTTGGCCGCCCACCCCTGCCGATATAAAAGAGATGTCTTTCAGTGACCTGTCCACCCTCCTGGAAAGGACAGAATGGACGATGACCTAGGAGGACAACTCCTCGGGAGGGTGTACAATGGGTCACATGTGGCCTAAATGCTGTGGGCCTACACTCACCCTCCCTACTCTACAAATACAGATACAGGTATGTTTCTAGGGATGACTGAAAAAATAGTTTGCGTCGAGGTCTTCGAGAAAAAAGGTTTCCCAATTTTAGTCGATATCTCTGGTGAAAATGTATTAGGATAGGACACAATTCTCATGGTTGGTTGAATGGTTCCAATGAGCATGAAAAAACTATTCATATTTTTTTTTGGGAAACTTACCTTGACCTGCACTAGAAAGCTCATTCATTACGTGTACTGGATAAGGGCCCAGATCATCTGGACCACTGTAGTTGTATTCTGTAAAAAAATAGTGTTCATCATGAAAGTCCAGATCCAAAACATATTGTTAAGAAAATTGATTTATCTAGTTCAAACGAAACTAACCACAGGAGATATAAAACAGATACTTGATTGCTCAAAATCGAAATATCATGATTCTTTTTCCTGTTACAAAATGAAACCATCTAAAGCAACAATTTGTACAGGCCAGTGTCAACTCCCTACACTGTAGGTTGATAGACTGACCCCTATCAGAAAACAACTACTTCCCTGGCTAATACTACGGGGGGCGTTGGATTATATTCGATAGGTGTCAGTGCAGGATTCTTTACTGAATATATAATCTTCACTGTCGGATATAATCCAACGACTTCGTGATATTAGCCAGGGGAATATGCCCACAAGTATGCCCACTGACTTTATGTGAAGTGTTACAAAATAGTTGGGAATTTACTGAAAATAATTTCAGTAAACAGAGTCGAAAACTAGGAAAAAGAAAAGGATCATTGACTCATAAAGAGAAATATAAAATTTGTTTGAAAATTCGAAATAGTTCTGCAAAAAATATATTCGTAGTACGTCCATCTTTGAACACGTGCATGTTTATATATTTCAATAGAGATTAAATTTGGATTACCTAATCATCAACATCGAAGATTTCTTGAAAGTTGAATGAATTTTTATTTCATTTCAATTTGTGAGATTATTGAGAACTTTCCAAACTTACGATATTGTCATGTTTTTCAGTTTCATATTTTGAAGAATTAAACGTTTTGATTCATCATTGAACCATGATTATGGGTGCTAAAAAGATATATCAACAATAATAATGTAGATCTGAAACTTTTACAATCAAAAGAATAAGTTAGAAGTTCAGAATTTAGATTCTGAAAAATACCGAAACCTGCGAAATTTTTGAAGAAGTTACTTCAGTTTATTTTGACTATTGTCGGAAAGTAATTTATTATACACATTGTATATTTTTTCTCTTATTTTCACACACCAATTGTCTTGCTAACTAGGGACTGCTGAATTTGGTATTTGTGATTTTCATTATTGGTTATAAAAACGTCTCTGAGTTCTAAATATAGATAAGCCCAGAACTTCAGAATATATCCACCTAATAATTTGAGTTCTAGGCTTATCTATAATAAGAAGTCAGAGACGTTTTTATAATTCACGATGAGAACCACAAATGGCAAGATTATTGACGGGAAGACATAATCTGAGTTCTAGGCTCATCTATAATAAGAAGTCAGAGACGTTTTTATAATTCACGATGAGAATCACAAAAGGCAAGATAATTGAAGGGAAGGCATAATCTAAGTTTCAGGATTATCTATAATGAGAGACGTTTTCATAACTTACGATAAGAACCACAAATGGTAAGATTATTAAAAAGAAGACACAATCTGAGTTCTGGGTCTATCTATAATAATGAGTCAGAGACGATTTTATAATGAACGATGAGAACCACAAATGTCAAGATAATCAAAAAGTAGATATTATCTGAGTTCTGGGCTCATCTATAATGAGAAATCAGAGACACTTTTATAATTTCCAATATGAACCAAAAATGCCAAGATTTTCGAAGTTTAGATAATCGAAGTTCTATTTATAATAAGAAGTCAGAGACGTTTTCATATTTAACCGTGAGAATCACAAATGCCAAAATTATTGAAGGGTAGATATAATCAAAGTTCTGGGCTTATCTATAATTGAAAGTCAGAGACATTTTTATAATTAACCATAACAATTCAGCGGTATATAGTCAGTTAAACAATTGATGTATAAAATCAAGAGAAAAAATTTCCAAAGTGTCAAATGCAAAAGATATTATTTTGTGACAATAGTCAAAACGAAAAAAGGCAACTTCCATTAAAAATTACACACATTCCGGTAATACTCAAAATCTAAATTTTAAACTTTCGACTCTCTCTTATTCGTTGTTGAAATTTTAGATCAACATACTCTTACGAAGGTTCTAAATAGATGAACACTTCAATCTAGCAGACCACTATTATAATAGTCATGCAGTCATTGCTCACTGTGGTTCTGTCGATGAATTTGGTCGTTATTAACGCTTCGGTCAAAGACGAAACGGACTGGTTTAAGTTTGACGATAATCGTGTCACGAAGTGTTCTGGCGATGTATTGAATTTATTGGAGCCTCTGGAGACACCCTACATTTTGTTTTATGACAAAGAGGACATTGACAGATCAAGATCTTCAGATGACACGGTGCTGCAGGTTTTTCCGGGTTTCCCTGCAGCTGAAAAAGCAAATGCGCCACTGGAATCAATAAAGTCGCCCCGGAGCGCCAAATGATTTTTATTGTTGTTTTATAATTTCATGATTTGTATTTTGAAAGTGTTAATATACTAATTCAGCACCCATGATTATGGTTTAATAATAAACCGAAAGGTCGAGTTGAATTAAAATAGTTTTAACTGATCTCTGACTCTCTCTCCATCAGATTGATCTTTCAGAATTGTAAATAACATTGAGAAAAACAGCTGAATAAGAACTATCTGCTCAATGTTTCTGTTCGACTGGCGTCATACCTACCATCTGCTGCAGCAAATCTTTCATCAGCCATATATCTTGAATCCATGATACCTAATGAATCGTCCCCTCCTCTAGGTTCATGGGGATACACTTCGAGGACATGGGAATGACTCAAATTCAGTTCATCTCCAGGCTCGTCTCTCATATGTATATCCAACTGTGACCTACGCAAAATTCCTGAAATGGAAAATTCGATGGGATAAGGTAGGAAGTTGTAGAAAGACCACATTCTATCGATTTTTCTCTAGAAACTAACTACTATTGTATTAAATGTTATTGTTTTGCATGCTCTGCTTACAGATTTCTATTATAAACAGATATTGACATGAATCGTTATGAAAATCCACTAAAATAAAAGAAACACATGAGAAGGTACAAATTTGATAAGCACTCTCCAACTTCCTGATAGAACGTTCTCTGCAAGTGGCTGTCGATGGATAGTAATAATAATAATAATCCTGGATGACTTTTGAGTTTGGAGTGTCTACATGACAGAATGGTACTGGGTATAGCCTGTTGAGTCGTCAGGAGTTTGGATCCCTTTCTCTGCATTGTCCGTGACCATAAGAGAGCAAGTAATGGAGCATTTCTCTTCAGGGCAGCTGCCCGAGCAGCTCATGAACTCGGTATAGTTTTTGACACTGAACGAGGTGACCACAACTCTGTCACCGAGTTGGAAACCTTTCAGCAAAAAGCTCACATAAAAGCCGCAGAGATCACCATACTCCTGCGGAAACACAAGGATAAGCCAATGCATGGGGTCTTCTTCAATAACATTGGAGACCTTGGCTTATCAAAGCGCCTGACGTTCGCTTTACTCAGATCGAATGGGGTGAAGTCGAAAACTGAGGGGTTCATCAAGGCTTGCCAGGATGGTGTCTTCAACACCTTAGTCCACCGCAGTCGCGTGATGGGAATAGAGGTTCTTGACACGAGGTGCAGGGCCTGCCGAGAGGCGCCCGAGACCCTAATGCACTTGCTATCAGCATGTCCAGCATATGCGGTCTCGGCCTATATCCATCGACATAACGCGGCCCTGAAAATACTATATTACCATCTACGGCACTCTTGCGGTATTGACGAGACACCAGTGTTGACCTACGCTCCGGGGGATATTGAATCCGTTGTGGGGAACGAGAAGTGTCGAATTTATTGAAATTATTCGTTTTCCACCCTCTGGCTCACACAAGCTAATGAGCCTGATGTAGTCCTTCTCGACCACCAGAGCAAAACGAAATTTGTCGTGGAGTTTTCAGCTCCTGGCGAGACAAATATCGTCAGAAAAGAGGAGGAAAAACGGTCAAAATATCGAGATTCTCTCTTCGAACTCCGCAGACTCTATCCAGATCATTCTATCAAGATGGTTGTTCTGATTATTGGAGTCCTTCAGGAAATGATGCCATCTCTGTTCTCGAATCTTAAAATCATACCGGATTGCCGCACTAAGGCAGAAATCTTAGCCGCACAGATGCAGAAGGCTATCATTCTTGGCTCACTGCGCTTGCCCAGTACTTAATAAAAATAAGTGCGTTAACGCAAGCGAGACATAAGTGGAACCACATAACTGCAGTATTATATTTTCAGTATTTTACTAATAATGTGAGTTACAAAAAGGATTCGAAGCTCTATAACTTCTATTTAATTATCTGCGAGCGCTTTCGACAGCTGGTCGTGCTGTCATCCTCTAGACCCTACTATATCTAAACATGTCATCCTGTTGTGTGTCCTTTTATACGGTCCGAACGCCTCAATACAGGTACTTCAGGTACTTTAAGTGAACTTGCCTGTATTTGAATTACATCAGGTACTATTCTTTGTATTCTCAATGACAAAGGTCAGCCCGAACACTAAATTATTCTCATTCGACATAAAAAACATGTACTCCAACATACCAGTCAACGAAAGTATAAACATCAAATTCAATTGTGAACAAAATTAGTTAGGTCCTGCTTATATTATCAAAAGGGAACTGTTGGAAGGAAGTTTATTAGTTTCTTTCAATAATTTCCTAACTTTTCTAGAGCACTGCATACAAACTCACCTAGATTTTCCAAATCATTAATTTCGTTAAGAGTTTCATCTGCCACAGAATGCTGTTGACGTGAGTTATCCGGTCCTGAAAAAAAACAATGGTGGAATTCATGTTTTATAAATTGAAAGGGGTATATTTTAAGAAGAGACTGATTTTTTTTTTTGAGAAGAAAGGTTATTTCTCCATTTTCATAGAAAAAAATGTGAGAATTTTCCAAAGAAGAGATGAAAGTAATCAATTTCTCTATACAAAAGTGTGTAGATCATGCAAAGAAATATTTTCCAGACAGAAACTTCTTTAAGGGCAAAACACAAGCTCCAGACTATCAAGATTGCAAGTGATGTTCGCGTCTCCAATCAGGCGAATAGATCTTTTCTGGATGAAATCCAGCAGTTTCAGGGTATGTTTGGGGACAAAGCGCCATACATGAGAACAATACTCCAAAAAAGGTCTGATCTGAGCTTTATAAAGCATCAAAAGTTGCTGAGGTGTAAACAGTTTTCTGATTCGGAACAGTGTTTCAAGGTTTTGAGAAGCAGCCTTTGCAATTCCAGCGACATTATTGTGCCAAGACATATCGGTGTCCATTTTAACCCCCAACAAACTTATCGAAGCAGAAAGCGCAATTGTCTGATCTGACATTATTATATCCGGTTCGGAGACATTCATCTTCTTGGAGAAAACCCATGCCTGGGTTTTCGTGGCATTGAATTGAACCTGGTTACTTTCTACCCAAATCGAAATCACTTCTAGATCCTCATTAAGATATGCAACCTCCTGCTGCCGGTAAAGATGTGCCTCCGTTAGCCGATATCCTGGAATCCAAATGATATGACGAGAGACAAGTGTGTTGTCGTCAGCAAAGCAATATATTGGATTCTTGGTTTTTCCAATGAGTCGTTGATATAAAATAAAAAAAGCTTGGAGACAATATGGATCCCTGGGGAACACCAGCGTTGATGGTGAAAGTATTCGAGAGATATTCATCGACGGTCACTTGCACGGAAAGTTCTTTCAGGAAGCTGAAGGACCATACACAAAAATGATCCGACAAGCCATAGCATCGAAGTTTGGCCAGCAAACCCTCATGCCACACACAGTCGAAGGCCTCAGAAATATCAAGCGCAACAGATCTTGATTCTCGATGTTTCTCTATTGCGTTACTCCAAATATGGAATTGAGTCAGATATATTTCATAGGATTGCTACAGAATATAGTAAATGAATGGGGTGAAATTTCACTTCTTTTTGGTGCCTTGGAAGCTGTCTAACTTGTCCATTCAGTTCAAGTTTCCAGAAAACACTGCAGCCTCTTGGGCTTATTGCGCTTATTCTTCCATCTTCTCATGACACCCATTCCATCAGTCTCATTCCCTGTACTAGTTTGTTCAGGTTCCATGTTGGATGTTCGTCATATTCTTCTGGACGTAATTTCATACGTCCATATATTGCCTGCTTCCTGTGATTCAGTGCCTCACATTCGCATAAGATGTGTAGAGCTGTTTCTATCCCTTCGCTGCATGATCTGCAGCTGAGGTCTCCATTATACAGCCTCATTTTATTCAGGTGTCCTCTAAGCAGACAATGACCGGTTAGTAACCCTGTAATTATTCTGAGCTGGTCCCTATTATATTGAAGTAGTTCTTCGGTTCTTTTCTAGGACGGTTCCCTAATGANTGTTTCCCCCATAATGGTTGTATAAACCAATCTTCCCCTGAGCACGCATTCTATCCACCTACAGCTTGTCTTGTCGATCCCTCTTCTCCTCGACGCCTGGATGATTGATTCTAACGACGTATCATCATCGAGAGTATTTTGTAGAGCCTGGCAAATGCTTGGGTCTGTTCGACCTCCTCACATAGCCTTCTCCACGTGTCTCTCCACGTATCTTCACTTACATAAAGCACTGTCATTCTCACACCGATGTTTCGCTGTAAAACATTGCACAGAATTCATTCATAAAATCATGACTCTGTCACGAACGAGGTTAATCTACTCATGTCATTGATGACGGTACGCAATGTCATTCATTCACTCATTTGATTAAATCCCAGCCAAAGAAATCTTGTTCAAATTGAAAGGGGTATATTTTCAGAAGAGATTAATTTTCAGGAAAGATAGGTTTCGTCTCTCTGCTTCTCAGGCTTTATATACGAGAAGAATGAAAAATTTAAAAGAATACTTACTTTGTCTCATTGATGAATGTGCTAAAGGACCTCTTGGTGACCCTGAAACACAATATTCATTTAGAACAACAATGAGCATGTGATTCTCTGGTCCAAAAACAGGTCATTCTAAAGTCCCCAACTACCTAGTGTGTAGGTAGTTGGGAGAGATTGATATTTCGAAATTTATTTTGAAATAATATACTTACTTGGCCCAGGTGATGGTCTTCCAGATGGACCTGGAACAGAGTGAAAACATGAATGAATGATTATATTTTCTTGACATTCTTATCTGGCAGAGTTGATCGGAAAAATCCGAAGCAAAATAGAAAGGAGTAGGTAATTACATTTCGTTGAAATAAAAACATAATACACAAAATATTCAGGAAATAATACGAAACGTGTTAAATTCATTTTGAAATATATAAAATTATGAACAGGTGGAATTCACGTTTTGTATCACTTCATGGAAACTTCGTGTATACATTATTTAAATTTTTAACGACTTTCATCTCAGGCTACACCTTCATCAACATTGACATGTTTTATTTATACAGTTTGTTTCCTAAGTGCGGTACGAAACTTCAGAGGGTGATTCGTTAGGTCGTATTGAAAAAGAAGTTCATTAACAAATGTCCGGAGTTGCTTCCTTTCTGAGATACAGGACGGTTAAGTTCCAACGAAACAGTGTTTAGAAAATATCATGAATATTTTTACACCGATTTGGTTGAAATTTGCTACAGTCATTTGAAATAATATGGCACTTACTTAGCCCTGACTAAATTGAAGTTATTAGGTCCAGTGGAGTCTCACTGGGCACAAGAGCCAACAATATTGGGAAAAAAGTACGCCACTGACTTCTGTATCTGTAGAGTAGGGAGGGTACGTGTAGACTCACAGCACTTAGGCCACATGTAACCCATTGTACATCCTCTCGAGGAGTTGTCCTCCTAGGTCATCGTTGATCCTGTCCTTTCCAGGAAGGTGGACAGGTCACTAGCAGACATCTCCTTAATATTGGCAGGCGTAGGCCAAGACTCGCCGAACACACATTCTCTTTGGCAACCTTGAGGTGTCTCACGGTGGCCCCCGCGAAGGTTCTGGAAAGTGCAGCGATATTACTGTCGTTGCGCGGCTTCTTCAACCTTCTTGGGGTTCCCTCCGTGGAGGTGCACAAGTGAGGGAGTTTTTCTGTAGGGGCAATTGGTTCCTTGCCTTCATTCAAGGCAAGGAAGTGCCCTTGCTGTTGGAGGTGATCTGTTATGTCCAGCTTCATTCCAAGCGATAGATTGGGGTGGACATTTCTGTTCATTCCCAGCCACCGCCTTAGATTGAGGTGAGCACTTCTGTCCAGCTTCGGGTTTGGTTTTTGTTTTTGTTGTTTCCGTTTTTATGTTGTTTCATTCATGTGTGTTCCCACGAGTAGCAAGGTAAGAGTTGGTCAACTCTGGCAGAGCCCCGCATCACCCCAAGGGGATCGTTCGTAACTGTATATCATCCTGCGGCCTTTCAGCTGTCGGCACGATTCCTTACACATTAGCTTGTGTAGGCTGGTCCACGGAGGCATGTTTTGCAAAGGCTTTTGGAGGGTTTTAGTTGCCCTCACCCTACTTATTTCTGCCATTGACCAGGAGTCCGGCGACCCCGTCCGTAAGACCAGCAACTTCAATGAAGCCTGAACTAGAAAAGCTGTATTCGATCCTATAGATGAAAGTCCCTCATTTACGGAAGAACCAAATTTTTCACCATTTTTGGGCCGACGAAAATCCCCACGTTATTAAAGAAAGTCATTTTNTGATGGGCCTGAAACAAAAACAGGATTGTAACACTATCAATAATATGAATGTATTTACTAAAATGGGGAAGACTCTGAAAAGAATTCTTATCTAAATCAAAAAATCATTATTCATTAATCCACCCCACTATCACTAAAAGTATCCCCCACATAGACAACTTCAACTTTTCAATATTTTACGCCACTATCATCACACGAATGAAAATGAACCATGGTAGTAAGTTTTCTGCACATCTGGCAAAAATATGCATTGATGTGAATCCATTATGCTCATGTGAAAGTTTTTCTTTAGCGTCCAGGTTTCAAACTGTACCAGCCGGATTTCTTGAATAATTCGCTTTCTTCTAATGTTTATTTTCCAACCAATATAACAGTGCTTTCAGCTACACTCAATGAAAAAATATACAACATAATTCTGAAATTCATAATCGAATCTGAAATATCAATATAAAAAGTAGTAACTCGGTTTATTTCGAAATTTCTGTGGCAAAATAAACTCCGGTTTGATGCCCGCGGGGGGGTTGATTAATAAAAAAGTTAATATATTTTCTTTGCGTTATCAACATAATTTTTTTTCGAATTACTGTGTGTCAGAGTTGATGGAAAATATCCAAAGCAAAATAGAAAGGGGAATAGTTAGGTTAGGTTGAGTACACAAAATCTTCAGGAAGCGATACAAAACGTTTTAAAATAATTTCAAAATATATAAAATTATCAACAACTGAAAAGAACTATGATTTGAACACGTTTTGCACTACTCCAGGGACATTTTGTGCATAATTTTTTTATTTCAACGAATTTGTTTTAATACAACTCCATCAACATTGGCATGTTTTATTTATATCATCATTTGTGACATGCTAGGCTTCAAAATAAGCCCGTTTTTAAAACTAAGAATAAAGCAACTCAATCATTAATTTATGATCAAGCATGGCTATAGAAAGTCAAGTTGGAAAATTTCCTACCAAGTGAAATTTACAATATCCAGAATCTTGAAAGTTTGCAAGTGTCATAGTTCTTTGACGCATCAATAATATGAACTTTTCTTGAAATGACCCCTAACTAGTTGGAAGTAAATCACAGATGAACAAATCCATAACTTTGCAGTTGTTTTTCAATCATTTCTTAACATGGGAATGATCGGAATAGTTCTTATCTATTTATCTTTTGATTTTCATGGAATTATATTCCAATAGCTTGACTGCATTAACCTCTTATTTTTATATCATTTCTAGAAATATGTGTATTCGTTTTCCGATGGCATTTCAGGTAAGCTTCCCAAATTTCTGCTACCGCAGTTGTCGATTGATTGGTCAAACCACCAACACTCAGATCTTACTCCT
>NW_019289766.1:237306-253880 GCF_000500325.1 Leptinotarsa decemlineata
CTTTTTAGGTCACTTACGTGTCCTTGTTCATCTTTCACTACCTGGACCACTGTGCATGCTCGTCAGCAAAGCAATATATTGGATTCTTGGTTTTTTCCAATGAGTCGTTGATATAAAATAAAAATAGCTTGGAGACAATATGGATCCCTGGGGAACACCAGCGTTGATGGTGAAAGTATTGAGAGATATTCATCGACGGTCACTTGCACGGAACGTTCTTTCAGAAAGCTGAATGACCATACACAAAAATGATCCTACAAGCCATAGCATCGAAGTTTGGCCAGCAAACCCTCATGCCACACACGGTCGAAGGCCTCAGAAATATCAAGCGCAACAGATCTTGATTCTCCATGTTTCTCTATTGCGTTACTCCAAATATGGAATTGAATCAGAATTATTTCACAGGATTGCTACAGAATATAGTAAATGAATGGGGTGAAATTTCACTTCTTTTTGGTGCCTTGGGAGCTGTCTGACTTGTCTCCAGAAAACACTGCAGCCTCTTGGGCTTATTACGTTTATTCTTCCATCTTCTCATGACACCCATTCCATCAGTCTCGTTCCCTGTACTAGTTTGTACAGGTTCCATGTTGGTGGTTCGTCATATTCTTCTGGACGTAATTTCGTACGTCCATATATTGCCTGCCTCCTGTGATTCAGTGCCTCACATTCGCATAAGATGTGTAGAGGTGTTTCTATCCTTTCGCTGCATGATCTGCAGCTAAGGTCTCCGTTATACAGCCTCATTTTATTCAGGTGTCCTCTAAGCGGACAATGACCGGTTAGTAACCCTGTAATTATTCTGAGCTGGTCCCTATTATATTGAAGTAGTTCTTCGGTTCTTTTCTAGGACGGTTCCCTAATGAAGGTTCTACTGTGTTAGTTGCCAGGTACTTTTGTTCAGTACTCTTTGTGCGTCTTATTGGTCCATGTCCTAATTTGGTTTCATACCAATGATTTTAGTACCCCCAGAGCTGGTTCACGACCTATATATAAAGTTGATGATCCGTGTCTAGCGCATTCATCCGCTTTATCATTACCTGTGATTTCTGAATGCCCTGGAACCCAGTACAAAGTTGATTCGTTCCTGTTTGCAAGTTCATTCAGTTTTCCATGGCATTCCCAGACCAGTTTGACCAGTTTTGATTTCACCTTCGGGTTTGTCTGAGCCTCTAGTGCACTCTTGCTGTCTGTAAAAATATTGATTCGCACATTTCTTTGAGGTCTCAATTGAATAAGCCTTGCACACTGCAAGATAGCATACACTTCCGCCTGAAAAACGGATGTGTATAGTCCTAGCGGATAGCTGTAGTTTAGATTTCTATCCGCTCGGTATATTCCAGCTCCGGTTCCATGTTTGGTCTTCGATCCATCTGTATACCAGGTGTTTTTTCCAAACATGTTTTCGTGATGACTAATGGTCTTCCAATACTCACGGCTCATGCTTTTGGCCATGAATTTTGTGTTAAAGGTGTACTTCGGTGTCATGTGGTCTGTGCACATATTCAATATGTGCTCCTCCACTTGTTCCGAAATTTCTGTTCGGTCCGAGTTTTCCAGTCTGAATTGGCCCATCCTGGTCTCCCTCATTATAATAAAGTGTAAAGGAGATCGATTCAGGAGTGTCTCCAATGCAGCTGACGGGGTAGTTCTCATTGCTCTTGTCATTCCCAAATATGCAAGTCTTTGCACCTTACCTCGTTTGTTGATGGCGGTCGCCTGCTTCATCTTTGGCCACCAGACCAGAGATGCGTATGTTATCATGGGTTTAACTACCATCGTGTATAGCCAATATACCATGTCTGGTTTTAGCCCCCATGTTTTTCCATAGGTGCGTCTGGCGAGCATCAGTGCTATCTCCGCTTTCCTCTTCATCCTGTCCAAGTGTTGGTTCCAGGTCAGTTTGGAATCTAGGATTACTCCCAGATATTTAACCTCCCCCGACACTTGTATTTCTTCATCTCGAAGTTTTAGAGGTCCGAGACCCACCGTTTTAGTCCTCTTGGTGAATGCTACTATGGTCTATATGGATGGGCTTATGGCAAGCCCTTCTTCTTCGGTCCATCCTGTTATAATATTCAGGGTTTTACCCTGGACTGAGATGACTAAGTCGTCTGCATAGCCCAGTGCTTTATACCTATTGTGGTCCAAGAGACATAATAGCTCGTCCATTATGAGGTTCCATAACAGAGGGGTTAGAACACCCCCCCCCCTGAGGACATCCCCTTGCTACCCGTGCCACGACTGTTTCCCCCATAATGGTTGTATAAACCAATCTTCCCCTGAGCACGCATTCTATCCACCTACAGCTTGTCTTGTCGATCCCTCTTCTCCTCGACGCCTGGATGATTGATTCTAATGACGTATTATCAAATGCGCCCTCAATGTCCAAGAAAGCAGCTAAAAGTACTTCCTTGTTCTTGTAAGTATGTTCTACTTTTTCAGTTACACGACATAGAGCCGTTTCTATTGACATACCTGACCTGTATGCATATTGGTCTCGATGTAATGGTCTGATAGCCAGTGATACGTCCCTGATATGCCTGTCAAGTAGTTTTTCTAGCATTTTCAACGCAAATGATATGAGACTAATTGGTCTCAAGGACTTCGCCTGGTCCTGTGCGATTTTCCCAGTTTTCGGAATCAAGGTGGCCCTGATCAGTCTCCAAATTTTTGGTATGTGTACCAGTGCTAAATTTGCCCTGATAAAATTATACACAATTTTTTGAAAAGTACTTCCGGTCTCTTTTGAAGCATTACTGGGTATATACCATCAGGTCCCGGCGACTTATAGGGATGAAGTAAGTTTGGAGTCTATTAATTTTCTCCAGATCTATCACCTTCTTTGTCATTCGCCAGTCCTCCCTGGATGCCCTTTCCGGGGTCTCCAGTTCTGAATTCGCCCTGGACTCCGGTGTTAGATTTGTAATTTCTGACCCGGAAAAGTATACCCGGAAAAGTTCTCTAATAGTCTCTTTTCCAGTTTTTGTATACTCCCCCCTATTTGTTTTCAGATTCTTCCTTGAGACTTGAGGTTCCTTCGAGAGTAATTTGTAGAGCCTGGCACATGCTTGGGTCTGTTCGACCTCCTCACATTACCTTCTCCACGTATCTCTCCACGTATCTTCACTTACATGAAGCACTGTCATTCCCACTGGTGAACACCGATGTTTCGCTGTAAAACATTGGCACCGAATCTGGGTAATATTATAAAAAATCACAGAATTCATTCATAAAATAATGACTCTGTCACGAACGAGTTTAATCCACTCATGACATTGATGACGGTACGCAATGTCATTCATTCGCTCATTTGATTGAATCCCAGCCAAAGGAGTCTTGGTCAAATTGAAAGGGGTATATTTTTAGAAGAGATTGATTTTCAGGAAAGACAGGTTTCGTCTCTCTACTTCTCCATCTTTATATACGAGAGGAATGAAAAATTTAAAAAAATACTTACTTTGCCTCATTGATGAATGTGCTAAAGGACCTCTTGGTGACCCTGAAACACAATATTCATTTAGATTTGGTTTTTGTTTTTGTTGTTTCCGTTTTTATGTTGTTTCATTCATGTGTGTTCCCACGAGTAGCAAGGTAAGAGTTGGTCAACTCTGGCAGAGCCCCGCATCACCAGAGGAAGGCTGATTACTCGGTTCCCCAAGGGGATCGTTCGTAACTGCATATCAACCTGCGGCCTTTTAGCTGTCGGCACGATTCCTTACACATTAGCTTGTGTAGGCTGGTCCACGGAGGCATGTTTTGCAAAGGCTTTTGGGGGGTTTTAGTTCCCCTCACCCTACTTATTTCTGCCATTGACCAGGAGTCCGGCGACCCCGTCCGTAAGACCAGCAACTTCAATGAAGCCTGAACTAGAAAAGCTGTACTTGATGCTATGGATGAAAATTCTTCATTTACGGACGAACCAAATTTTTCACTATTTTTGGGCCGACGAAAATCCCCACGTTATTAAAGAAAGTCATTTTCAGCAAGAGTGTTTGCTGAACGGTTGAGTAGAAATGATTGGTGAATACTTAATTGGCCCATTTTTTCTACCAACGATTAACAGGTGAATCTACACGACTTATGACGTGTTATGTTCAGAAGGTAAAATTTTAAAACTCATTCTTTCAGAATTTTTCAGAAATTAATAGAATCAAGATTTCGGCTCATTTACTGAATGACTAAATAGAATCAAACTCTCCGTTTCCCAAATGTGAAAACTGGTAATTGATTGATTGACATATGTTGATAATAATAATAATAATTTTATTAACCATCATCGGTACATAATGTACATATGGTAAATCAATAATTGTAATATATAAATGAAAAATGTGTGCTCTGGATTCGATGAAGTCGAGTAAGGCCGTTTTTGTCTGGTTCTGATTGGCGAAGGTTCTACCAGTGAGGAAGTTATCGAAATGTTTGAAAAGATGGTAGTCGGTTGGCGGGGAGGTCTAGGGAGTATGGTGGGTGAGGCAAAGTTTCGACGTTCAATTCGTTTGATTTTTAGACGGTTATTTGTCAATTGTGAGGACGGGCGTTGTCGTGGAACAGGATCGGACCTCTTCTGTTGACAAGTGACGTTGCTGTTGCCATAGTTTTCGGTAAATTTCGTCGTTTTCCTCAAAATAGGACTCTGCTGTAATGGTCTGGCCCGGTTGTAGAAAGTTAAAGTGAATCACACCAGCCGCTAACCACCATACAGTAACCATGGCCTTTGCTAAGTGTCTGGGTGGCTCATCGGTGTCCAACCACTGCCCTGAACGTCTCGTGTTGTCGTAGAGGATCCACTTTTCATCACAAGTGACAGTTCGATTCAAAAAAGTATCGTTTTGGTTGCACAAAAACAAAGAAGTATAGACTTTGAAACGTGACAATTTATGTCGATCGTTCAACTCATGGGCACCCACTTCTCAAGTTTTTTTACCTTTCCAATACGTTTTAAACCATCAAAAAGCGCATGAGAACTGACGTCCAATTGTTCCGCCATACCAGGAACTGTTTATGATGGGTCAGTCTCCATCACCNTTTTTCAAAAAGAGGAATGACCAAGCCTTTCTTGAACTCTTCTGGAAAGTAGCCTAGCATGTAGGATTGATTCATTAGATAAATGAGAGGAGATACAATAACAATTGGTATTGACATGTCGTCTGATCGACTCGAATTTTTATTTTTCATTAATCTCATTGCAGCATGAATTTCAGCTTCTGTAATCTGTCCATTCTCAAATGAGTGTACAATATTAACATTTGTACTGGTTGTATAAGGTAATGTTATTGATTCATTGTCAAACTGGGTAGTTAAAACTCAGGTACTTGAAATTCAGGTACAGATTTAAAAAAAATATAGGTATAAATTATTGAATATGTAGATTTAGTAAGTACAGACATGTCTGAAGAAGCTATTGTATAGCGAAACACGTGTTACGTTTTTGTAAAATTGTTTAGAGAAAATCTCGTAACAAAATTGTTCATGAATATACCATGAATATTCAAATGAGTTTTACGTTTTCCACAAAACTATTAATAGAGATATTTCATAAATAATATACTCACTTCGCGCAGGTGATGGTCTTCCTGATGGGCCTGAAACAAAAACAGGATTGTAACACTATCAATAATATGAATGTATTTACTAAAATGGGGAAGACTCTGAAAAGAATTCTTATCTAAATCAAAAAATCATTATTCATTAATCCACCCCACTATCACTAAAAGTATCCCCCACATAGACAACTTCAACTTTTCAATATTTTACGCCACTATCATCACACGAATGAAAATGAACCATGGTAGTAAGTTTTCTGCACATCTGGCAAAAATATGCATTGATGTGAATCCATTATGCTCATGTGAAAGTTTTTCTTTAGCGTCCAGGTTTCAAACTGTACCAGCCGGATTTCTTGAATAATTCGCTTTCTTCTAATGTTTATTTTCCAACCAATATAACAGTGCTTTCAGCTACACTCAATGAAAAAATATACAACATGATTCTGAAATTCATAATTGAATCTGAATTATCAATATAAAAAGTAGTAACTCGATTTATTTCGAAATTTCTGTGGCAAAATAAACTCCGGTTTGATGCCCGGGGATATTATCATCATCAGGGATGCTACAAATTAGATAAAAAGACAGTTTAGATCTATAAAAGGAGATCAGTCAAATATACAACTCACAGTGTATGTGAGGTTAGGCGGCAGAATGATTTAAATGCAGACACAACATATATGGGTGTAGAGACCAAAAACTAAACTCAAGAAAGTCGAGACGAACACCTAAATTTCATTATTATTATGTGTCACACGACAGAAAAACAGATTTACTGCCTTGGCTAGTTTCATAAAATTCTAGCCGCGGCAGTAAAACTGTTATTTATCTGCCTAGTTGAACAAATAACTCTCACATGATTTTGTAGATTGTATGTTTGAAATTCAATGATATTCCTCTCATTCAGAATATGCTCCACAAATGAATTTCATTTTGGAATATTTCTGTTATGAGTCATAGAAAAAGTGTAGTATTTCACTCGCAAAAATTCTCATCTGTGATGAGAAGTGGTGCTGTTGAGGGATTTTATTGAAATGCCAATAACATTTGTTGAGCAATTTAAATGAAATGCCATACAAAAATGCTTTAACTATAAATATGTTTCAATTTTAGCACAGCAAGTAATATTCAGAGTACTATGTTGATGTTTATACAAGAAATATGTATGTTGTATCTATCTTTGGTCTTTTGCTTCCCCTTATCATCAAAACTGTTCATCTGTCAGTTTGACACACAGATTTGGGGTCTATCTAAGAGTTCAATTTTTAAGAATATACGATGAAGTGTATATCAATTAATCTATTATTCACACCGTCCTGAAATCGTAATACTACGCTTTTTCTCATAACTTATTCATAGCGAATGCAAATATTCAAAAGCCCAACGTCAAATATTGAATATAACTTGACTAACCTGGTGTTCCTGGGCAATAACAGCATGATTGTGGGGGACAAGCCATGTTTTCACACTAAAAATTTTGAAAAGGAATTGTAAAAGTTTTAAAATCGACAAAAAATTTTGAGTGATTTGACGTACAAATTGACGTCCACTGATGTAGTTTTTGTTTTGTTTCATCTCTACTGACGCTCAGTTAATCTTCACTATAAAGGGTACTTTGGTTGGTTTTATGACAGAAAAAAAATGTTTTGAAAATTTTTTCTATGTTGAAGTCTTATATTTTGTCTTGGCCTGTCCATATCTAATTTCTCAATATATTTTTGGACTGCCAAATCGTTGAGTGCGACATACTTCATTTTGATTGAAAGTGTCTCTATATTTTTGAATTGTCTACTTATATAGTTTTGGGTGATAGCAGAATAGTTTTGTCAAGCACTTTGGTCTCTTGAAACGCGATAACTAGGGTATTTTTCTGAGTGCTTGTTTAGCAACTGCTGATGCGTCCAAAAATTAATCATTGAGTTGAATCCTAATTATTCAACAACAAATTAATCAACTTCCTTTGTCTCCCTGACCCTCTCTTTCAAAATCAGGAAAAGAAATAGAGTTTTTATGGAATTTTGACTAACAGTTTCAATCTCAAATAGTTTAGAACCTTGATATTTATAGTAGTTGTTCAGTTCAATCCTGGCTGGATTTATGTCATGCTGGTGAACAGAACTGCAACTACGACTCTTCAAGGTGGGACTATTAGGTTCAGGTTCAGCAGAGACGACCCTCAAGGTGGGGTACTATCTTTCCTTCTGTGGTCAGAAAAAAAAATCAGAAGAAAGGCATCTGCAAGCTTATGCAGATGACCTTGTCATCCTGGCAAGGTCCACGTCGGGAAGGGTAACTTGTAATATACTCCAAAGCACGATGGACGTTGTTCACAGTTGGTGCCTGAGGGAGCAGATGTCTGTCAACCCCAGCAAAACTATGATACTCCCCTTCACCAGGAGGAGAAAATTGGACGATCTAACGCCACTTTCCCTCAATGGTGAGGTCATTCCATTTGGAACGGAGCTAAACTTTCCTATGGACATGTCGGAAGATTTGTAGCAAAACTTGTAGTTTAGGTCCCAAACAAATTGTCAGACCAATGATCACTTATGGTGCAATTGTCTAGTGGCCGAAGGCTTTACAGAAAACGGTCCAGGCGAAGCTCCCTGGCTTACAGAGACAGGCTTTTCTGGCCATCAGTGGTGCCATCAGTACCACACCGTCAGCAGGCATATGGATCCTTCTAGATCTACCTCCTCTCCACATTTTTCTGGAAAAAGTGGCTGAATGGACTGCATATAAACTTGTGCATATTGTCAATTGCACAAGTCAATTCATTGCAGTGTGCAACAGACTGTTGGTTGACACTGGAAGTCACAGCATTCTGGAAATGACCTCTGACTTTATGCCTCCAACTGTCAACTACCAACTGCCTTATGAAGTACTGTTACCGAGTGAAGAAGACTGGATCCTCCGAGAGAAGGATATATTAAGAGCAGATAGTTCTTGGTTCACAGATGGATCAAAAACACCTTCCGGCTCCGGTGCAGGTGTTTTCAGTCGCAGACCTAGGACAGTGATATCAACCTGCCTAGGAACCTATGAGACTGTATTTCGAGCGGAAATTTACGCAACTGGATTGTGTGCGGAGCGATTGGAAGGATCAAACCTCATATAAAAGTCAATTAAATATTCTCGGACAGTCAAGCGGCGTTGGAGGCTCTTGACTCTTATTGAGCAACGTCTAAATTGGTAGCAAATTGCCAATAACGACTATCTTCAATAGAAAGACTTAAAAGGTTGTCTCTAGTCTGGATTCCTGGCCATACTGGTCTGGAAGGCAATGAGGCAGCTGACTCCCTTAAAAAGAAGGGTGCTGCAAGCAGTTTCATCGGACCAGAACCTATAATTGCCATCGCTTCAGGCTTTGCCCAACAAAGATTGAACACCTGGATGGCAAGAAGATTTATGGACTTCTCACAGAATCTTCTAGGATTGGCTCACTCCAAGGCGTTTATACACTCTTCGAAGCTTGAAACCGAACAGTTGTTGAACTACAGTAGGGGTGAAAAACGAATTCGAATTGAACCAAAGCGCTGTCGAAATAAAGCGAAAAATCACCAACATGTTTGATAATGATAGTGTTCATGAACGCACTGTTCGAAGTTGGTTTGGGAAATTTTATTCTGGAGATTTCAGACTTGAAGATAGGCCCCGAAGTGGTCGACTTACAATTATTCAAGAAAAGGATTTGTGGAACCTGATAAAAACTGACCCATCACAAACGGTGCATGGAATAGCAAAAGAACTAAGCGTCAGCTCCCATGCGATTTTACATGGTTTTGGATCGGATCGTCACGTGTGATGAAAGTGGTTCCTCTACGACAACAGGACTCAGGCACAAATCCACAAAAAACATGGTCACTGTATGCTGGTCAGCGGCTGGTGTGACTCAATATATCTTTCTCCAACTGGGCCAAACCATCACAGCAGATACTTATTATAAGGAAATCTCCTCCAAAGATCTCGCCTACCGGCAGTGATGCAAAAATCCCAGTGCCGAAAACCAAACTGGGTTTGAATTTGCTCGCAACAACTGTACTTAGGATAAATGAAAGCAAGGAACTTCATAATCAGAAAATTAAGGATAAACTGCTTGCTAATCCCAATTCTACCACTTACACAAGCGGATGGTTCAATTGCAACAACAGCCATAGAGAAGGCAAGGCAAATCTGCTAGCTGAACATTTTGCGTCCCACTCCACAGTCGATTTTCTGGAAAAGGTACCGCCCACTATTCCCACACTGAAATCCACAACGCCGAAAATTTCTTTTCGACATCGTCTAGTTAGGCGAACATCAACAAGGCGTCTGGTCCTGATTGGCAGACTTTTCAACCTGTCATATAAGAAAGGGATATTTCCTTCTTGTTGGAAGATTGCTCGCGTTCAGCCTATTCCCAAAAAGGGCAAAAACTCCAGATAACTATAGACCAGTCACTTTGCTATCAGTGATATTAAAAATCGTGGAGAAAGTCGTAAACCACCATTTGGAAGGCTTCAACATCTTCAGCGATCATCAATATGGCTTTCGGAAACAAAGATCAACAGGCGACCTTCCATCGTATGTCACCCATATTTGGAATAACGCAATCGAGAAACATGGAGAGTCAAGAGCTGTTGCGCTTGATATTTCCAAGGACTTCGTCCGTGTATGGCAAGAGGGTTTGCTGGTCAAACTTCGATGCTATAGCTTGTCGGATCATTTTTGTGAATGGCTCTTCAGCTTCCTAAGAGAACGTTTCCTGCTAGTGGCCGTCGATGGAAATCTTTCGCATACTTTCACCATCAACGCTGGTGTTTCCCAGGGATCCATACCGTCTCCAAACCCTCTTTTTATTGTATATCAACGACTTATTGAATAAAACCAAGAATCCAATATATTGGTCTGCTGACGAAAGCACACTTGTCTCGTCATTCCATTTAGATTCCAGAACATCGGCTAAGGAGGCACATCTTCACCGTCAGGAGAAGGTTGCATATCTTAATGAGGATCTAGAAGTGATTTCGAATTGGGGTGAAAGTAACCAGGTTCAATTCAATGCCACAAAAACCCAGGTATCGGTTTTCTCGAAGAAGATGAATGTCTCCGAACCGGATATAATAATGTCAGGTCAGACAATTCTGCTTTCTGCTTCGATAGATTTGTTGGGAGTTGGCACAATCATGTCGCTGGAATTACGAAGGCTGCTGCTCAAAGTCTTGGAACACTGTTCTGAACCAGAAAACTGTACTCACCTCAGCAACTTTTGATGCTTTATAAAGCTAAGATCAGACCTCTTTCGGAGTATTGTTCTCGTGTATGGAGCTCTGCCCGCCTGATTGGAGACGCGAATATTACGTATAAAGTTGATAGCCTGGAACATCGAAGAAAGGTTGGAGATTTGTCTCTCTTCTATAGATACTTTCACGTGAAGTTTTCAAGTAACTTAGTACATTCAATTCCACCAAGAGCGCGGTACATATCAGAAATACGTAACGAACTGTGGTATCTTTTGAGGTTCCACTCAGAACACCTCGAACTCCACTGTTTAGGAACTCTTTCATCAGGACAACTGCGTTTTGTCCTCACAAAAAACATATTAAAAATTGCGTTAGCAACAGCCGGCACTGCCTCACGCACCATATTCCCCAGTTCTCTCGCCAACCGACTACCATATTTTCAGCACTTCGATAACTTTCTTACTGGTAGAACCTTTGCCAATCAGGACCTGACAGAAACGACCTTCGTTAACTTTATCGATTCCCGATTACCTAATTTTCATGCTGATGGAATTAATCGACTTTTGTTACGTTGGCAAAGATGCACTGATTTAAATGTCACTCAATTTAATTAAATCAATTATAATAGGGGGGCCCAAGTGAGGATTTCGGGATTTACTAAAGCGCGGCAGATTAATATACAGGGGAATATCTTGTACGCGGTTAAGTACCTCCACCAAATATGAGCCCCATATATAAAGCCGCCTGTGAGGGATAAAGATTCAGATCAATAAAAAAAAATATCATCAGAAATTCTCGAGCGCGTCAGATTGAGGTAGGGTGAGTTAATTACCTGCTAAAAAGTGTATACTCCAGTAATCTGACAATTTGAGAATGACATAAAGAAAGGGGAGGGCAGCAAAGTTGTAAAAAAATAACGTCATTTCGACATTCTCGAGCTAGCGTAGCTAGTTTTTTTTATTTTGAAGGAAATAATTCAAGGATAACGAAAAATATATAATCTGACGATTTCCGCAAGCCGGAATAACAAAAATTTGTCGATAAAGTTTAATACTTGCCTCTCCGAGTTTCTATTCCTCTATTCTCTATTCACTTTTTGTCTATCTATTACTCTCTCACAGCTGATCACAGAGACTCCTTCGTGATGAAGATGAAGATGATGATTAATTCATCAATTAATTGATGGATGTAGCCGTTACTATGTTGTAGGAAATCATAATGAAGAAAAGAGAAATTAAACTTTCTATGTTTTTTACCACTTTTATTTGTAACTAACGTAATATAACATTTTTTTCTTCTTATCATCTAAGCTTATTGAAAATACGTAGGGACATTGATGCTATCAATATCTGACGCGCTCGAGTATGTCCACGCAACAGTATTTTTTTACATATTTAAAAATCTATAGCCGCTTCCCCCAACCATGAAAAGGTATAGCTTTGCAACCTAATATGTTTCAATGACTCTCGAGTAAATCTACATTTTGAATCGTGGGCTCCCGTGCTATTAGTAGGCTCATGAAAATGAACAAATCTCTTGAAAAAGTCCGATAAATAATGGCATAAGGAGCGTAATATCTATATCTATCTATTCATTATCTATTTATAAATTCGTGAGGTGAAAGGTTTCATAAGATCATTTCCAGCCGCCGCCACTGTTTAATCGGTTTTAAAATCCGCCGTATAACCGATTATCACATCAGTTCGTTAGTTTGGTTCGTGTCAGAAGGATAACATGTTCAAGTTTTTATCGGTAGTTTTTTTAGTATACGTATGGGAGACTTCAGGTACAAAATTCGAACCAAACTGGGAAAGCCTGGATACAAGGCCTCTACCAGCATGGTACGACGAAGCCAAACTAGGAATTTTCATACACTGGGGTGTATTTTCCGTTCCTAGTTTCGGATCAGAATGGTTTTGGAATGATTGGAAAGGTACGTACGTTAACTTATGTACGGTGGGAGGAATTGGTTATGTTGACTACCTTAAAATACACACATCGGAAAAGTCTAGGGATATTTTTAAAAATGGCAATAATTTTTTTTAGATCGCTTCAGGAAAAAAANTGTATTTCTGGAGTGAACATATTACAACAAGAGTTGATTGTATATGTTGGTAATGAACAATTTCAAAATTGAATGATTTTAGAAATGTTTCCATCTATACAAAGCTGTATTACCAGCGAGAAACAAGGGCTGCTTTTTATTTTCAAAATACTAGAGTTCCCTAAGACGCATCAAAAGCAATACAATGCGTTTAGACAATTTCATCAACTCTTTTTTGACAAATCAATAAACTCTCCCATTCCCAGTTGCCAATTTTCAAAATTTTGAAAGGATGAATTGGTTTTCCTTTCGGCTAAGTGTAAGTCACCTACAGTCCTTTCTGACCTGAGACCAATTACTATCCTCCAGTGTCTCTCTAAAGTAGTAGAATTGATACTGAAATGTCAGATTGATAATTATGCCAATAAAAATCATATCAAATCAATGAATATCAGGATTCAGACCTCAGCATAGTACTCTACCTGTAGCTGTTTAGTACTTCTATATTATAGCAAGGCCTTTAACCCTCTTGATCACGAGATACTGTGTGACAAACTTGTCTTCTACGGTTTTTCTTGGAAAGCAGTGTCACTAGAAACTAGGCGAGTTGGCTCTCCTTGTTTATCTTTCAGTGCTTGAATCACTGTGCATGCTGTTTTTGGCATTGGTGCATTGGTTTCGGATGTAGGGGTTGACCAAACCGGCCATTGGATGCCTGCTTCCATGCAGCCACGCTGGATACGGGAATGACAGAATCACTTGTGGTTCTGTTATTCCCTACCTGAGTGGCTTAATCCTAAGATGTGTGGATCCGTGCCGAGAAGATGAATGACACTGAGCCTATCAGCTGTCTCTACGGAACCTTTGAGATACCGGGCGCCCTCTCGTCGTAGCATCGCCTTGTCACGGTAATGCGGGACTCTGCCGTTATTGATCTTCTTTCCCTAGCTACTCGTGGAACTTTTATGAGCAGAGTGAACTTAAAAATTCTTTCTGACGCTGAATCTACAGAGGAGATAGATGTCAAGCTCACGACACCAACTGACCTCCCTGTACATTTATATCAGGAGCAAGCCTACAGAGGAGATGGATGTCGAGTTTAGGACTCCAACTGACCTCTCTGTAAATTTAGTTGAGGAGCGAGAGCTTCTCAACTCTCCTACTCGTTATCCAATAACTGAACCTGAACCTGAACCTGGTGGTGCAGCCAGGAAACGACTGAGTCGTCTCTTAAAGAGAGGGATACTTATAAAATCGCCTTGCACCAAATTCTTGAGCGGTCAGCAAACGTTTGCGCTCAAGTGATGATTCACGACTCATATGGGAAGATTGTCGCGGGTATCAAGGTGGAAATCTTGCACCTTGACCACCCAACTACCTACCCAACTACTTCATGCCTGCCGCGCTGGGTACCGAATCAGGTTTTTAGAGTTCGGCAGAGCCGTACTCTTAACATCTGACCTGAAAGACCACTCACCATACAAACTAATCGGGCCTTGTTAAGAAGCTGGGTTTATTGAATCGAGTTTGAATAGGTGTGAGCCAGAATAAACCCCTGCGGGTTGCGGTGGAGGGTCGAATAGACCCACTCACTTTGGACCTAACCTAACTCAACCTAACCTTAAGGAAGCATTTCAAGAATCGTTCTCAAAAAGTTGTTGTGGATGGATGCTCCACGATATCGAAGGGAGTACCACAAGGATCTATCCTGGAGCCCTCGCTTTTTAGCTCGTATATTTGTAGTTTTTATCTGTTCATGAATAATGCAATATACAGCACTGTGCAGACGACACGCAGTTATATTTATCTTTTTCGCCTCTTAATTCTACATTTGCTCAGTCATTTATTGATAACGATCTTCAAGTCATCTTTGACATTTTCATATATTTCAAGTATCATTATAGCAAGCTCATGCTTGCTATAATGATACTTGGATCTAAGAAGAAAAGGGAGCTCCCTAACTCCACTTTTCAAGTCCGCATCATAAATGAGATACTTACCTCCGTTACCGAGATTTGAAATTCAGGATTGTGATTTGATTTAGAACTTCGCTTCATTGAACATGTCAACTATCTGACCCAAACTTCTTATAACATTCTCAGGCAGCTGTTTCTATATCGTGATTCACTCGACACAAACTTGAAAGTCACTGATCATGTCGAAATGTTCTTATTGCAACGGTATTTATGGACCTGCTTCAAGACAACCGACTGCTTTTCGACTACATCGTATTCAGAATAGCTTTCTACATTTCTTGTTTGGTATCTGGAAATATGGCCAAATATCCTTAACTATGCAAAAATCAGGATTGTTAAAAGTTGAGAAACTTAGAACTCTGCGCCTGAAGTTTTGAACTGAGAACTCTGCGCCTAAAGTTTTGATATTTTGTTAACCTGATCACTTACTGGAGAAGCTTAGAACATTCTCGACAACTAATACTTTCACCACACGGAACAGTTTAAGTTTCGCAAAATACTCCCATATATACTTCCACAAATGACTGTATCATTTAATTTTGTGTTTCAGATAAAGATGAAAAGTATGTAAACTTCATGAAGAAAAATTATGCACCATCTTTCACATACCAAGAATTTGCCAAGGACTTCAAAGCTGAGTTTTTCAACGCCACTGAGTGGGCAGAGCTGTTTGCCAAATCTGGAGCTAGGTTAGTTGTGATTCTTCAAAGACGATTTTTTTATTACATTAATTTAAATGAGTCTAAAATTATAATATATCACAATTATAATAATGTACATAACTACGTACAAACAAAAAATGGATGACTGAATATATTTTGAGAATCTGATGATATGATTCAACATCATACATTTTATTTTCTCATTCTTCATGGGTTTTCACCCTTTGTTCTTCAATATTTCAAAACAAAACAAAATTTTCTCTTGGAAAAAACGTGAATTTGATCAGTATATATATATACTATATATTATACAGTGTCATCCCTAAAGTACGCACCATATGGGAAACTTTTTTATTAAGGGTTTTTCGACAAGAAGTTATTCTTGATAAAAGTTTGTGCATCCCCTGAAACTGAACATGCACTAACAAAATATACTACAACATACGTAATATACGAGGAACCTTCAAATATTTGATTTTGTGACAGGAGTAAAGTACTCTTATTTTGAAAAATTTCGGGAAATGTTATCCAGAAAATTTGTTCAGCATCGAAAAATACATCTAGATTTGAAGGCAGGGCCATCTAAGTGGAGTTTTATTTTTTTAACCTTTTTTTTTAAATGGGGACTACGAAAAACAAATTTTTGCTAAAATGATAAATAGACATGAACGACGGTTCATTTTGAAAGCCTGTAATTTTACAAATTACACAACTGTCGTGTTAACCACGGTCAACTTTTTTGAAAAGTAAATTAATTTTCAGTTATTTTATTTTTTGTTATCATTAAAAATTATTCAAAATCAAACAGTATTGTAACAAAACCTCAATATTCAATAATATCAAATCACAAAACATCAAAATAAAATAGGTATTTCTGAACCAACTCTGATTTCCTGGAGATTTTCTTGTCCAAAATAAGTGTTTTAAGTTGATGTTTTGTGATTTGATATTATTGAATATTCAGTTCTTGTTACAATAGTCTTTAATTTTGAGTGATTTTCGGTGTTAACAAAAAGTAAAAATAACTTAGCACAAAAAACTTTGAAAATTAATCAACTTTTCAAAACAATTGACCGTGGTTAACATCATAGTTGTGTAATTTGTAATATTACAGGCTT
>NW_019289766.1:278384-297424 GCF_000500325.1 Leptinotarsa decemlineata
ATCCCGATTTTCGACTAAGAAAAAATATCGTAGTATGCCCTGAAACTTTAATAAACATTTCAAATTTTGTCCCAAGGTAGGCCTTTTAGTACTTGACATTTCAAAAACAAAATTATTGAAATCGGTTCACAACTTCAAATTTTAGGGGGGTGTTTCCATTAAAAATGGGTCACACTGTATATATTTTATCGAGTGTGCATGATACAAATCAAAACTGAAACAATTCGTGGACACAACACTCGATAAAATTCCTATTTGTATTTATATCCTGGACCCGGATGTCACGCATGTAGCTATAGCTGCTTACGTGGTCATTGTTAGATGTAGCCTGGGAATTCTAGGTCATCTAATTGGAACCACAAATGTGCGGTTGGTTTCTATTGTTGACTCCGTGCATATGTATTGTTTCCTGCTTTCGGCAAACAAGTGTTGCCCATCTTGGCTGCACCGTGCTGATGAGGCCAATAGCCAGAATTACGTGTCCGCGGTTTGCCCCCCTTTTTTGGAGTGTTGTGTCCACGAATTGTTTCATTTTTGATTTGTATCATGCACACTCGATAATAATTATTGAATAACAAAATTAGTTAGCTCCCTAACATTATTAAAGGGGAACTGTTGAAAGATAGGTTGCAGTATATCGTTTACTTTAACTTCACCATATACTTGAGCTATATTCTGGGTTAGAGTGTACAATTGAGCAGTTTTGATAATTTCAATACTGCTGGCGAAATGTCCCTTGATGATCTCAATGCAAAGCTTGATAGTTTGAAAGCTTTAGATACAACGGAGGTTATATGTGGTTTGAATGTTAGTCTAATGTCAAATAACACATCAAGTTCTTAATGGTTTCTATGGTAATCGAACTCGATTGGGCTACTACTTTTTGACAATTTTATGTGGAAGCATTTTTTTGCCATTGAATTCAGTAAATTCATGTCGCACCATCTCACAAAGTGATCATCTTGTAGTAGTTCATCTTCTTCAATCACTTTCAAATCAAAAGAATGTATGTACTACTATATAGACCGATTTTTGAGGCTGATTTCACTATCGCTATCTCGGAATTTTGAAAAATTCTCCAAAAACTAGGGCTGTTTAGCTTCGAATGATATAGAAAAAGTCCGAGGAACTTTCCATACTGTTTTATAATTGTTTGTAAACCAATTTACAATACGACATTTCGTTTCAGGTTCAGATACTGTGATATCACACTCTCCAGAGCTAAACCCCATGAACATGTTTGCAATCCAATCGGAAAAAGACTTTTGAGTCAACATATAAACTATATGGCTTTTGTAACTTTTATTCCTCCCACCAACAAACCAAACATGCTAAACAGCTGAAACTATCAACATATGTTCGAGACGACTGTAGGTACCGACATGAAAAAATTAAAAAATCGCTGATAGAATGTACGACCATTCAGCTTATTTTTGAAGAGACCTCGTATATATGTGTGCTAACTTCTTAGAGCGCCCGTACACGAGCCACATTTTGCGGTCGGATCGATCACACAATTGCAGTCGCGTTCCAGCGAACTCAAGCCGCCCATAAGAAATACTGTACTACACGTACACGGGCGTTCGCAAAAGTCAAAACGGGCGTCTGCTGTCAACTTGCTGCTGATCTCCACCGAGATGTCATTGCGGCATCCGCCGTACACGAACCACAAACTTGCAGTCGTACCCAACCGCGTACACCGTTGTACCCAAATAACTCATAACTCGTAAACGATAGGGAGTTAAAGAACGTCTCCGATATGGAAAATAGATTTGATACCGATACATTTTATTTTTTAGATTATCAAATGAAATATAAAAATTTCCTTCCTGTTGTCGGGCAACCAGAAGTGGGTCTCCTTCTCCTCAAAATAAGAAGTAGTAGTGCTTCTTATTCGAAATCATTTTGAAACTGGCACTAAACTGATACCACAAAATATAGATGTCAGTTGCCTCAACTGCAAGTGCTGTTTATATGACCGCAAGCCGACCACAAAAATGTGGTTAGGTCAACCGCGAAGCGCAGTCAACGTGGCCACAATATTGTGGTTGCCTCAACTGCAAATATGTAGTCCGTGTACGGCCGGACTTATTGCTTTTGACAGAATGATCAACCGAATCAGTATTTATATAACATCATCTACGGAGCAATGAATCAGAGAAGCCAACAAATAAAAACAAACCATTGTACTTACCCTCGGTGGCATAGGACCCCACGACTTGTTCCAGTTTTCTCCAGCCTCAGTTATCCGATAGTAAGAATTCAATTCTGAAGACTCGTCCATATAAGCCGGATAGTCCAAACTGGGATGTTCGTACCCCCTAGGAGGAGGGGTGTAGAAACTACTCTGTGCACCAGCTCCCGTAGGAGTTCCCGGAGTGGACTTCTGCGCCACCACCACGGAGGAGCCACGGAGATTGTTCGGTATATTGATCACTGTCGTTTCTTCTGGGTTGATTATTCCTCTGGGAATGACGAGTTTTTGTGCCATATTTGCTTCGTCGGTGGTATTTCACTGGAATTTTGAGTTGATATGTGAGTCAGAAAGGTGTGACAGACATTGGAAAATAAAATTAGTTTGACAAAATGTGACGGAGTTTGATGGGTGGTCACTGGATTATCGGGATGATCCTAGTCCAGGCGCTTTGCGAAAAATGATCATTTTGCAACTTTCACGACAGGTGAATAGTCTGAAAGATTTTTAAGGCACAGTAATGTCGATAGTTGAGGGGTTATGTTTGTAGTAAGTCGTGTCACGAAGTGTTCTGGCGATTTTTTGAATTCATTGGGGCATGTAAAGACACCCTAAATTTTGTTTCGTGAAAGAGAGGACATTGGTAGATCAAGATCTTCAGATGATGTGGTACTGCAAATTTTTCCGGGTTTTCCTGCAGCTGAAAAAGCAAATGCGCCACTGGAATCAATGAAGTCGCCCCGGAGCGCCGATTAATTTTTGTTCTTTCATAATTTCATGATTTGTATTACTTTCATCTATGGCATTAAGTCAGCTATCAGAATCTTGAGCTCAAGTGATACGTTGGCCAAATACGATGAATCCACACTTTCAGTTCTCCGATCAAAACGCTCTCAATCAGATTCCTTCACACATTCTCTGGATTCGAAAGTACTACACGATTTTTCAAAGTTTCCGGTGTTCCAATTTCCAGAACACCAAGTATCGGAGGCAATTAAATCTTTTCGTTCTGGTTCTGCTGGTAGTATGGATTCTTTCCGCCCTAGTCATATGCAAGACCTCATTAGTCACAGCTCTGGAAATTCAGGACATAAACTTCTTTCTTCCTATACTTTTTGGCGCTTCACTGTGTGCTCTTCGGAAAAACGATGGAGGAGTAAGACCGATTGCCGTCGGAACCTTTTATCGTCGATTGGTAGCTAAACTTGGTTGTAGGAGGATTAAAGATGAACTAGGATCGATGTTACGTCCACTGCAGGTGGATGTGAAACTGTTGCTCATGCTGCTCGTAGATATATTAATCTTCATCCAAATCCCGATTCAAAAATTTTCCTGAAAATAGACTTCAAAAATAGAAACATCATGCTTCGTAAGGTTGAAGATTCGTTTCCAGAATTATATCCCTTCTTAAGTCAGTGTTATAAATCAGCTTCCTATTTGAGTTTTTGTGAACATCTTATTCTGTCTGAGAGAGGTGTTCAACAAGGTGATCCCTTAGGACCTGCCCTTTTTTGTCTGACCATCAACGAACTCACTAGAAGCTCATCATCCGAATTTAATTGTTGGTATTTGGACGATGGCTCAATCGCTGGCGATGAAAACAGTGTTTCAAAGGATTTAGAAAAAATCATTGATTATTCAAAACATCTTGGACTTGAACTAAATTTTGAAAAATGTGAGTTGATTACTCTTTCAACTCCGAATAATATTTCCGAAACCATTTTGAAATTGTCTCCTGGCATAAGAATTTTGGAAAAGTCTAAATGGAGTCTTCTGGGTGCTCCTCTCTCTAAAGATTCACTTTCAGAACATCTTCGAGGAAAACGGGAATCACTCAAATTGCTGACCACCAGATTGAATGAACTTCCAAAACACGTTGCATTTTTTTTTTTTGAAAATTGTTTGGCGATTCCAAAACTCATGTATGCCCTCAGATGTTCCCCCACTTGGTCCAGTCAGTTAGAGCTTGACGAATTTGATAATTTACTCCGCAACATGACGGAATATGTTACGAACAATCAATTCAATAATGATTCATGGCTCCAAGCAACGCTTCCTGTAAACCTTGGCGGACTAGGGCTACATTCGGCTTCTTCCGTAGCTTTACCAGCTTTTCTGTCATCAGTCAATAGTGTTTCCGATCTTATCGATTCCATCCTTTCTTCCATATTTATCAATATCAAAGACGTTTTTTATGCTGATGGTGAATCACTTTGGCATGCCGCAACTAATATTGCTCCTCCTACAGATAAAAAGAAAATACAAAGTACATGGGACCGACCTCTTCTGAACATTATAAATGATAAACTTCTGAAATCTACAAGTGTATACGATAAGGCTCGTCTGAAAGCAGCAATGATCAAGGAATCGGGTACTTGGCTGAATGCTTTACCTGTTGCATCTCTTGGAACACTATTAGACGATGAATTTTTCAGAATAGCAGTAGGACTTAGGATGGGTTCATCTATTTGTGTGCGTCGTACTTGTGTTTGCGGTAGTATAGTTGATGAGAAAGGTACACATGGTTTGAGTTGCAGGAGAAGTGCAGGGCGTACATCTCGACATCACCAAGTAAACGACATATTGAAAAGAGCTATGTTGTCAGCGGATGTTCCTGCAATTCTGAAAACCCTTAGGTACCAGTCGAGATGATGGTAAACGACCAGATGATATGTCTCTCATACCATCATACCCATCTAGCCGGAAGTTCGAAGTCTGCTGGAACTGCAGCATTGTTCGGCAAGAAATTGAAAAGAAAAAATACCAAAATCGTGGTAACAACTATCTGTTGGTGTTTATGGTCCGGAGTCTCTGTTATTCGTTCATGAACTCGGAAGGAGAATAGGCCAAGCAACGAAAGATCACTGTTCTACCTCTTTTTTGATAGAAACAATTAGTATTGCTATTCAACGTAGCAATGCTGCTTCAGTCCTTGGAACTATTCCTCCTTCACATAATTTCAGTACGGAACTGAAATCTCTTCAAAACAAGTCGAGATATGTGAATATTCATCAGTCTCCTATTAAGGTTAATTCACAAGTGATTGATCTACCTTCTTCTTTTTCAGTGCGGTCAGTGGACTCAGGTCATTCTTGCCCCCCAAATATGAGTTGCAGTCCTCGTAGAACTGCTTCCCTTTCAATGGAAGAACTTCATGAAGCAAGAGCCGAATCGATNGTTTACACCAGCCGTGCGCAATCGTAACATGGCCATTAACGCAACCTCATTAACGTACAGGTCCAGAGGGGTCAGACCCGTATTAATTCCATTACCGGGGTTGGTGTTGTGATTCTGTGAATTCAACACCTCTAGGAAAATAAGAAAACGTGTACGGTGTGACCAAAATAGTCCGCATCAGATAGGAATTATTTTTATTAATGGCGTTATCCAAAAGTTGACTCTGGCATTAGTTTTCGCTACAATTGAGATTGTTTCGAAAAATAAAAAAGTTGGGTTATTACTTGAGTTATCGGAAAAAGTAGCGGAGAAAATGTTTCTACATTGAATTTTCAGCTCATATGAAAAATGTCAACTACATAAAATGGTTTTAAATTTTCAATATTTTTTTGTAAATACCACCACTTGTTTTATATAAGACTAAACTGAACTCGAAACAGCGGTTAGCATTATATGTTATTGAACGATGTTTGCAGTAATTTTTTCCTCAATGAATGTGATGATTTTTGAGTTTATATTTTCTCAATAAGTCTATGAATATGAACTCTTACGACTCAGATGCAAGCTGAATTTCAATAAAAGATGATTTTGTTGACTATATCAATCGTAATACTCACCAAGCATCGTCTATTTTTAATTCTGTGATTATATGATATTTAAAGCTTTCTCTCTAAAAACATGACATTTCTTGGATATTTTCCTCTATGGTTCACCTCTGGGTTTACTGAATTTTAATGATAATAATTTCTATCACAACTATCGCAGTCACTTTTTTGAAAACATAAACTAGGAGCAGAAAAAACGATCTGTGAAAATATTCCGCACTTTACATAAATTACTATAAAATAGTGAAAGAATACCGCATTTGTTTCACCATCTAACGGATGTTTTCTCTTGTTACAAATTAGAGACTGAATGAAACAATATTATTTGAAATGTAACAGTACAGGTAGTAACTTATAGATCACTTTACCTCATAAATCCCTCTGGAATAATATATTTCTCTGAATTTTATATTAGCATAATTAAAGACCAGCAGGTCAAAATCGAAATTGTCTATAGAAAGTTCAATATCTGTGATAAAATTTTGGTAGTTTCTAGCAATATGTTCCAGTTTCAATGTATAGCTGAACAAGAAAATATACCTACGTCAAACCTTTTAGTAAAAATTCTAGCTAGAATTTCCAAAAGTTGGTTCTTCTGAATGATCAGTGTATAATAATTTGATAAAATTCTGTGACTATAGGTGAAGGAACATCATCTTGAAATACAGAAAAACGATTGCTTGAAAGGAATATTTTGAAAATTGTGACACTCATGTTATTTAACGAAGTTTGGTGGAAGTAAAAATAAAAGTATATCAAGCGCCAAACGTGATGGCGAGCGATCCCGCAGGTATAGACTCTCCCAAGCAAATTCATATTGGATTATGATAAGCCCCTTGCCGGTCAGTGTCGTGCCTATAATTGGTTGATTAGGGTACTGAATGGAACATGACTTCTCTGTAAATTCATTTCATATTTTATTCAGTATTGTAGGTAGTAGTTCAGTTCATCAAAATTTATATAATGACCCACTTCTGATGAATGATTTTTTATTAGGCGATGACACTTTTTCAGAAACAACAGAAATTATTCAGACAATACCAAACGCCAACAGCATTGGAGGACAAGTAATGACACGCCTCTGTACAGAGTTTTGCAACGTATATACAACAATTGCAACAATTTTCAATCAAAGGTGATTCATTAGCAACGTCGCATTTGAAGTGACCAACGGATAATCCTCTTACCAACTCTGCAGAGGCTTACCAAAATAATATTTTTTTGTTTTTCCTCATGAGAACTGTGACGTGAAGTTCTATCCAAAAGTTTTAGAAAATAATAGACAGAAACAATATTTCCGATAATTTTATATTTGAAAACACAATGTTTTATACTTTCTTGACTTTATAGGTACTAACGGTGCCACTATAGAATATGCCGCTCCTTCCAAAAGTTCTGCTTGCGTATTGACTTATTTCCCATACTTCCAAGAATAATTAGCTCACTGGATATATTTCATTAGGCTGTGATGATGGTGGAACATATGGGATTTCTGAAAATTAATCATTCTTGCAATTGGGGTAATGAATCATTACACATGCATAATCAAAACCTGACGCTTACTAGTTTTGAGAAGCTGTAGGTAGTAGCCACGTAGAACAACTACGTGGCGACTACGTGGCGACGTAACTACATATTTGGGATGCACAAATTAATAACGCATGTGTAAAGATCTATTGAATGTGCTGTATTTCAGGACAAGTTTCGACAATCCACAAAACTAGTAACAGATCTTTCTCAGCATAATACTCACGCTGTATGATAACTCTGAACAGATGACTGCATCTACTAGTACATGTGTCTAGTCACCATCTTGTCTAGGCGTTTGGGATTGAACACAGATTCTGCAAAAAAGAATTAGGTACATTATCGAATTGAAGTTCGGAAGGTACAAATAAATATAGTTGGAATAAAAAACACACTTTTAAAGAACATTGAACTAAAAAGTTGAAAATATTTTTTTAACTAAGCGACAAGCGCTTGATATACAAAAAATATAGTACAAAGCACCCACGCTATTTTCACAATAATACTAGAATTTTTCATTCGTTATTATTTTAAGCTCATTTGAAAAATAATTTGTAACTTTTTAGTTCGATGTTCTTTAAAAGCGTGTTTTTTAGTGTTTTGAACTATATTTATTTTTCATTTCTTAGTTTCGTATGCTATGAAAGCGTGTTTTTAGTCTTTTTAAACTATATTTATTTTATCTAAACTTTGGGATCCATTAGCCGTTAGATGTGAAAACCTTCCAGCCAGAAAAAAAAAATGTGTTCCAGATGCTTATACGAACATGTTCTCAGGAGATGTCCAGCCTATGGAAAGACATGTGCATTCTGTCAAGGAATAGAACATTTTGCCAAAGCATGTTTAAGAAATAAAATGAGGAAAAAAACTGATGAAGATTTTGACCCCACACCTGACACCATTTTATATTCTTCAGGGATACGGGGTCAATAAGACATACTAGTTTTCATGATGTTTAATGATTTAATCAGGACACAACTTTACATATCAAGATTGTCGAGCGGAATGGACTGTCAGTCAAAAGATGACAATCTACTGTCAAGAAACATAGAACACAAAATACATGATACAACATACAACGTTTTTTTTTTTTTTTTTTTTTCATCTTCTGGATTTAGTGTTTTTAAATTGAAATTACTAGGTGATGAAGGGCTCGATATTTTCAATACAATAAATACCATCATAGCAAACGAAAATCTTAGCAGATGTCTTGAAAGCATATTATGAGTATTTCATTCCAAAGAAAGTTATACCAATGGAAACATTCAAGTTCAATAACCTTCTTCAATCAGATTCATAAACGATAGAGAGAACTAACAACTCAACCTAAGTTGTGCAGTTTTATATGTGAAAAGGAGGATTGCAAAACCAGTTACGAAGAACGTATGATAAGGGATAGATTAATCCTAGGCATAACCGACAAGCAGATCCAAGCTAGGCTGATAAGGGAGCCAGATATAACTATTGCAAAAATTGTAGACTATTGTAAGTCAATAGCCTTGAGTAAACAACATTTAAAAACACTAAATCCAGAAGAAAAAGAAGTTCATGCCTTGAGGAAAGATGTGAAAGCTTTCCAGCCAGAGAGAAAAATGTGTTCCAAATGCTTATACGAACATATTCTCAGGAGATGTCCAGCCTATGGATAGACATGTGCATCCTGTCAAGGAATAGGACATTTTGCCAAAGCATTTTTTTTCTGGTTCCATTTTTCGAAGGATTCGAAAATAAATTGCACTTCCACGTTGCCACTTTTTCCCTGCTACATAATAGTGTTTTCAGATTTGCTATTCGACGTTTCCTCTTCCGGCCACCATCATCAACTTTACTTTTTCTTATGGGCGCTACATTGGATTTTTTCTGTTTTGAATAGAACAAAATTTTACCTTTTCAATTATGTGTCATGAGTTATCATTCTTTTTCGTAGAATTTGAGACATTGAAAACAATCAATTCTTATCATAATAGGCTTTGAGTTTGATGTTTCTGAATTTGACTTTCAATTTGTTACACTCAATGACATTTTGTTATTGTACAAGTCATTGAATTTTTGGCGAAAGATGGCTTTCACGAATGAAGAAAAAAGAGATACGATACAAATTTTTTATAAATACGATAGAAACAGTGTTAGGACATCGGAAATGTATTTAAACTTGTATCCCGAAAGACGACAACCACATCAAACTATGTTGAAGTTATTTAAAAGTTTCTGTTTTTTCCGGATATCTCCGGATATACTCGGAATTTCAGAACTTTCTAAATGGCACATTGTTAGTCAGGTAAATGGGCAACTTTGCTCCAATTCAACCATCTTCGTATCTCTCATTAATTTGAAACAGCCTGTATTTCATCATCATTTTTCCTCATCTGCTAAGTATAATTTCCGCACCCAACTGCAAGGTACAGATCAAGGCAAAAACGTCAGCCATATCTGAGAATTCAGTGCCTACTATTTTGGAATTATCGAGAATTACGTCAGAACTATTTTTCGTGAACTAATACTCATACCTAAATCTACCAAGAAAAGGAAAGTAATTGAAATAATAAAAAAACAACATTTCCACTCCTTAAATTTTTTCAAACAGGAAATTATAATGTTCAGATAACCGGAAGAAATTCAAAATTTTGAATGTTCATTATTGCTTTCTCATTTCATCCTGTATGAAATTTCGGAGTTGAAAAAATACTCACCATTGATCTTGGATCGGCAGAAGGTGCTGTAACAGAAACAAAAGAATCAATAAATATTTTCAATAATAAACTTTTTTGAAGATCTTTCGTTATCGAGATACAGGATTTTGAGTATTCCTTTTATAATAGCTTGCTAGATTTTTTTTTCGTTTCAATGTCATGTATGTTCGTAGCTCCATATCTCTATAATTATTCATTCTAGTGTATCGTGGCATATACAGTTCGATAGAGAAATTTTTAGTACATACATTGATAGGGGTAATTCGGGAGGATTGGGACAGCGGGTGGTCTGGGACACACCCGTTTGTGATTTGAATTTACCGCGGAATTCACATTGTGTCCATGAAATTATGATCCGTTCTCAACTTCCGACAGTTGACTCTCAAAACAAATAGAGTGCGGACATCGTTTTGTTATCCTGATCGCTGTTCGTGTTTCCACGTGCTCAAAGTAAGTAGTCACGTACCCAACATTGTTCAATTATTTCATAAACATTTATAGAGACACCCACCAAAGGTAGTTTGATATGAAGTTAGATGTATTAACGACATTATCCTGTATTTTGGCTATTTTGTCACATATTTTTTTTATGATTTGAATATAAGCTACTTGAATAAACGAAACTGGCGTTACCACAGTACATACACCAACTAAAATAATTGCAGAACGTGGGCAAAAACAAGTTGGTCGTGTGACATCACAGAACGACTTGTGACTATTTTATTCATCGTGAATGCTGCTGGACATGATATTCCCCCAGTATTTATATTTCCAAGAGTCAAACCAAACAATGCTTTCGTAAAACAAGCACCTGAAGGAAGTCTATAATCTCATAATCAAATATTCACGTTGTTCCAACGATGACCCTATACTTCTTATAAGAAGAAGAAGAACTTCATTTTCAGATAGGCAAGCCTAATATAAACATAATTAATGTACTTTATCTAAATATAATACATTGTTATTTTGGCATACATTGATAATACAGATGCCACTCTAGAAAAAAATACAGTTTCTTTGATATTTTGCTTATTATATAGTCAGCATGATCATTCAATGAAATTATATTATCTACGATAATCACGGGAGCCACATTCAAGTTGAAGTCATGAAAAAGCGAAAGAGGTTGGTGTTCACTCATTAACATTTTCTCTCCATTGCAGCCATAGGCTGCAACCTCTGGATGTTTCCATTTATGGTCCATTCAAATCCAAATATAATTCAGCATGCAACAATTGTATGATTGATAACCTGGGCAAGACAATTACGTTGTATGATGTTGGAGAACTAGTAAATATAGCCTATGAGGGCTCTTTCAATAAAGCCAATATTATATCTGGATTTAGAAAAATTGGCATTTGTCCATACAGGAGTGAAGCTTTTGGAGAAGAATATTTAATGTCTGCAGTATCTGACCGCCCTAAGCCAGAATATACTCGAGTTTTAGATTTGTCTCAGGAAATGCCATGTTCATCTAAAGATACGTCACAAAACTTTCGATCAATTCCTCACTCATCTCATGAAACACATTCGGATGAACTTCTATCTGTGGAAATGCTACCTGATGAATTGATTATTCATCATAATTCCCCTCCAACAAGCAATATCCTGTCACCACAGGATATTAAGCCTTCTCCGAAAGCTGCCCCTAGAAAATCAAGTCATAGAGGAAGAAAGAAAGGAAGAATCATCATCTTGACAGATACCCCAGAAAAAGAGGCAATAGAAGAGGCAGCGAGAATGGCAGCTTTAAAGAAAATACCACGCCGTCGTCCTGAATTAGTTTGTAAGAGAAATACCCAGAAGCAACATCCTAAGAATAAGAAAGCGAAGTACGAAAGTGATAGTGAGCTCTCATCATTGAGTGATGAAATGTGTGGCGACAACGACGTGGACATTAGCGAATCAGATGAAATCGAAGTACATCAGACTCCTTTAGAAATAAGTGACTTCGTATTAGTAACAGTTCCGACCACGGTAGGGAACAAGAGAAACTGAATGATTCAGAATTCAGTGTTACTTTTTTACGAAAGAAATCTGACTCTTAGAGATTTTTTTACCCGATTGTTGAGGACAAGAGCATTGTAGAGGAATGCGACATACTTTCCAAATTACCAAAACCACAAACTGTGGATGGTACAGATCGAGCAGATTCACTTTTAAAATTCAATATTGACTTAACAGATTACCAAATTAATTAGTCCCATACCACCCGTATCGGGGTCCCATTCCACCCGACTCAACGGCACTATAGTTTCAATAGATGAACATTTCAACCTAGCAGACCACTATTATAATATTCATGCAGTCATTGTTCACTGTGGTTCTGGCGTTGAATTTGGTCATTATTACGCCTTGGTCAAAGAAGAAACGGACCGGTTTAAGTTTGACGATAGTCGTGTCACGAAGTGTTCTGGTTTACTAATATATGATGTCGCTTGGCGATTATCAGCCAATTTTGGTCTACGAATTCGAATTGAATCGAAGCGCTGCCGAAACGGTCCAAAAAAAATCAACCACAATTTGATGTTGCGTTGGCTTGAGAAATTTCGTTCCAGTAATCCAAGGCGAGGATTTGGTGGACTCTGGTGGAGACTGAACCATCACAAACACTGCGTGGGATGACTGATGAATTGGGCGACAGCTTTCATGCGGTTTTTGATGGATTAAGACGTATTGGAAGAGTCAAATAGCTCGAAAATAGGGTGCCTCACGAATTGAACGAATGACAGGAATTGTCATGTTTCGAGGTCTGTTCTTCTTCGCTTTTGCGCAATCAGAACGATACTATTTTTGATCGGATTGTCACGTGTGATGAAAAATCTGAACATCTTATTGGCGAAGGCTAGTAAAGTAAAACGTATATATGGGACATTAAATTAACAAATATAAACTATAAAATAATGCTTAGAGACAAGAGCAGAGTATATGGATAGAACAATATTAAGCCCAGCTGAACAGATGTACATGAATATATGAGTATTTAGTAAATGTAAATATAATAATGCTACGTAATGCACATTGATGGTCATTTCGTGATGATTTCGATAACTTATTTACACAAAGCTATACTTACTCGATAGTGCCTTGGTAGAAGGGTCTCCCAACAAGAATTTTTTTACTTTCTTTCTGAATTTTTTTTCATTATATATTTGCCTTAAATTAATGAAGTGGTTATATAACTTCTTGCTATTGAAAATAATAGAATTTTATGTAAGGGCTAGAATAGATGTTGGAAGGAAAATGAAGTAAAACTAACGTGTACTATAAGTTGAGGTGGTATTAAACTGGTTTTTATATTTTTGTTGATAAAACACATTGTTTCCAAAATAAAAAGACCTACTAAGGTCAGAATTTTTTGCTTCACAAATAATGGGCGGCATGAATCCCTGTAGCTAGCCTTGCTAGCTGGGTTTGTTTGTAGAGAGAATACCATATTGAAACAAAATTGTGCACACTTTCCCCAGAAACAAATTCCATAACGTGAATAGGACTCAATTTGTGCAAAATAAACTGATCTTGTAATAAAGGGTGATTTTTTAAAAGGTATAGGATTCAATTTTCAAAACAACACAAAAAAATTGATGAAATCTTTATTGAAATCGATAAAACGATCAATATAATTCAATGTTTGAAGATGATTTCATGCAAATGTTGTCCGCTTTAGATGGCCCATGCGCAAAGTCCAATTTTGGCACACTCTCTCTAACATATCGACCGGTATTTTGATCTACACTTGGTTAGGCAGAAATCGCTCTGGGTCGTTTTGCTGGAGGACTTGCATCATCATCTGTCTTGCAAGATTGCAGAAGGTCACTCAAAGTTAAACTGAAAACGCACTCCAAAAGCCTCTTCGGCCATGCAGCTGAAGGTCGTTCAAGGTCTAATCCTTGAATCTTTGAAATAGACGCTTGAATCAATGAAGATCATTCAAGGTCAAACCCAATACACCATCTCAAAGTCACCTTGCTTGCGTTGTGTGACGGTAGTTCAAATTCAAACTCAAAACACTCTCTCAAAGTCACCTTGGCTACGTCGTGCGACGTATGTTAATGTGATTTCAAGGTCAAAAATGGTGGGGGAGGTTTCGAAATCGGCTTAAATCAACTACTATCACAGCACACAGTTCATATTTGATATTCGTCAATTGAGTTTTCAATCGATCCCAAAGATGCCGTTTCCGTGAGAGGAGATGTCATGGCTTTCATTCATTCATGATTCCCAAAAATTGTACCACACTACAATCTAGTGAAATAACAATTTTTTCTAGTTTCACTTCATATAAGACACATTGTTTCCAAAATAAAAAGACCTACTGAGGCCAGAATTTTTTGCTTCATAAATAATGGGCGGCATGAATCCCTGTAGCTAGCCTTGCATAAATATCTGATGGGTTTGTTTGTAGAGAGAATACCATATTGAAACAAAATTGTGCACACTTTCCCCAGAAACAAATTCCATAACGTGAATAGGACTCAATTTGTGCAAAATAAACTGATCTTGTAATAACGGGTGATTTTTTGAAAGGTATAGGATTCAATTTTCAAAACAACACAAAAAAATTGAAAAAATTGATGAAATCTTTATTGAAATCGATAAAACGATCAATATAATTCAATGTTTGAAGATGATTTCATGCAAATGTTGTCTGCGGCTCCGCTTTAGATGGCCCATGCGCAAAGTCCAATTTTGGCACACTCTCTCTAACATATCGACCGGTATTGCACATATAAATGCTTCAATATTGGCTTTCAGAGCGTCAGTCGTTGCTGGTTTATCCCTGTAGACATGAGCCTCAACATAACCCCAGAAAAAATAATCCAAAGGCATTAAATCACACGATCTAGGCGGCCAATTCACAGGCCACAATCGTAAGATAAACTGTTTACCAATGGCGGCTCTTAATTGGGCCATTGTTTCGCGTGCCGTGTGGCATGTGGCACCGCCTTGCCGCACGGCAAGGCGGTGCGGCAAGCACCGCCTTGCCACATGTCAGGCATGCCCAATTCTTCCATTTTGTCAACAAGAAGTCGTCAGTCATCACACGGTAGCGCTCGCCATTCACAGTAACGTTCCGGCCATTGTCGTCTTTGAAGAAGTACGGCCTGATGATGCCACCGACCCATAATCCACACCAGTGACTTTTTCGGGATGCATCGGTAGCTTGTGGCTGGTTTTCACTCCAGATACAGCAATTTTGCTTGTTAACGTATCCATTCAACCAGAAATGAGCCTCGTCGCTGAACACAATTTTTTGATAAAAATTTGGATTTTCCTCCAACTTTTCCAGCACCCATTCACCAAATGTAAGACGTTGTGGGAGGTCGTGTGGCTTCCATTATTGCACCAGCTGTATATTAAAAGGTTTTACACCCAAATCCTTTCGCAAAATTTTCCTCGTAGTGAAGTAAAAGAGGCCCAATTGCTGGGAACGGCGGCGAATCGACATTTCACGATCATCACGAATATTGGCGGATACAGCCGCAATATGTTCTTCAGTCCTCACTCTACATATGTGTGTTGGTGGTTTAATGTTCTATAATGTAAACTGGGTTCGACGTAGTCGAACAGTAGTTTTGCCGGCAGTAGGCCGGCAGTAGGCCGACGTAGGCTGGCAGTACGCCGAGTAGTTTCGTCGGCAGTAGGCCGGCAGTAGGCCGACGAAACTACCCATAAATTGAAAGAAGTGCACGATACACTTTCTTCACTGAGCATGTATTTTGATAATGAAATTTAATAACTTGCAAGCGTTGTTCATTCGTAAGTCGATTCATGGTTAAATTATAGACCAAACTGAACAAGTTTTACAATGACACAAGACACGATTCACGTGTTGCCAAAAAGATACCAGCAAAAAAATCAATCATCAGTAGTGTCTAACTATCTTGCAACAACTCTCACTGCATGACATCCTGCTGCTAGTCTTTTACATAAGTAGTCGACATGGAAATCAAATTTTAGATTTTCATCAATGAAGAGCCCTAAAAATTTGTTTTTCTCCCTTATGTTACATCTAAACGTGACCACATTTGCTTTATCGATCTTGAATGATGAAAGGTTGGAATTACACTACTCTCTCACCCTTCTTATGTCGACGATGATTTGGTCAGGTAAATTTGAGGCGATATTGCTATGCCAGAGAATAGTGGTGTCGTCAGCGAAACATGTGAATTTACCATTACAGCAGGGTCATATTCTGAGGAAATCGATAAAATGTTTTAGAAATTCCGTCAGTGGCAGCCGACCCTGGTCAACAGAAGAGATCTGATCCTACTCCACGACAACGCTCGTCTGAATGTTTCACAAAGAATGTTTCACAAATTACTGTTCAGAAATCAAACGAAGTGAGCGTCAAAATTCTGCCTCATCCACCACACTCCCCAGACCTCTCGCCAATCGACTACCATATTTTGAAGCACTACGATAAATTTCTCACCGGTAGAACCTTCGCAATCAGGACCAGGCAAAGACGGCCTTCGTCAATTTCATCGAATCTGAAGCACAGAATTTTCATGCTGACAGAGTTAATAGACTTGTGCTAAGTTGGCAAGAGCGCACTTTTGAAACAACTCAATACTTTATACTTGTATGTCTATGAAAATAATACCTTTTTTATAAACTGAAACTTTCCCAACAGATATTTTCCCTCTCTAATGGTATATGCTAGCCATAATCAACCCATTTTTTCAATTTATCACTATCACAAAATAAAAATAATGCTAATAATAACTAAAACTCGACTCGATAAACATGCATTAACATTCAAAGAATCAAAAAAGAAAGATGTATAACGTATTTATAAAAAATAATATGAAATGAAGACAAACTTAGCATCAACATATACTTGTAATGCACTGTTTGGAAACTTTGGTGTAGTAATGAATTTTATCTCAACACCAAACTGTTATTTTAACACTTCGACACGTATTTCGATCACCAAGTGATCATCTTCAAGTAGAAGTTTCGTAATTTCGAAATATCGACTTCAAACTCGAGTTTCCAGTCGATATTCAGAGATTAAAGTCAAAATTTTGAGTTTAAAGTCTTTATTTCGAAATTTAAGTCGTAATTTTGAATTGAGAGCCGTAATTTAGGATTTCAAAGTTGTAGTTTACAACTTGATTGGATGGATGATTTTCAAATGATTCAGTTGTTTGGTGATATGATCATGACTATCGTTATTATTGATTTTCGAAATATTTCAATCCATTGTGATGACTTGAACAAAGAATCTATGTTTAATAGATTTCTAGTAATAACTTAATCAAGACTTGTTAGAATAATTAAAAAACACTCACCTCCCGCTCGTAACCTTGGCGATTGGCGAGCACCCTGAAAAAAAATTTCGTTGAGAAATAACTGAATTTTCTTTGTAGTAAATTACTTCAGGTCCATCGAAGATTGGCATCAATTGTTTCCGAGCGTCACAATGATTATAAAAAAAAATGAAGAGAAGAGAATTGAAACTTACTATGGTAAATAAAATACTTAATGAAAAAACAACTTTTAAAACAAGCTTTTATTTAAGTGCCCTAAAAAGATAAAAAAAATTTAAATGACATTAACCACATTCATTTATGACTTTACAGAATTGATATTATAATGAAAGCTTGTCGCGATAATTTCAATTTGTAATTGAAATTTTGTAATTAGGTAGGCAGCTNTCAGTTGGCAACATGTTATTTTGAGGAAATGAAAAAATGATTATTTTATTATAAATTGATGGATGTAGCCGTTACTACGTGTTGAAAATCATAATGGAGAAAAGAGAAATGAAACTATATTTTTCACCACTTTTATTTGTAACTAACGTTACTGCAACAGTTTAAAACTGCAGTAATTTTAGTTACAAATGAAAGTGGTAAAAAACATAGAAAGTTTCATTTCTCTTTTCTTCATGATTATTATAGAAACCTCAACAACGCTGGAGGCGATCGTTTTCGAGATATTTCTATATCGATGCATATTACTTAGCTCCTAGGATCGAGAACATTACAAAAACTAAGTATGTGGTGGATCTCCTTGAAATTAACAACTTTTATGTTCATGTTTATTTATGTGCTTGTTTATCTATTATCGTTCAATACGTTTTTGAAATAAACTTTACCATTATTATTATTACTATCATAAATTCTATCACTATTGGAAACCTTTGTTTGAAGGTGGTTGACAATGTTTCATTGAAATTCACTATTGAAAACAACCCTTAACATTCAAAAAGAGACAACAACTAGAATTCAAGTAGGGTCAACCGGGGTTAATGTGATATACTCAAAAACTTGGGGCTATTATGATATATGTGAAAAAATATAACTAAATTATGAGTAATAAACAAACAAAGAAAAATTCAAAAGGGATACATAGTATATTATTATGTCAAAAATACAGAGGGTTCAAATTAAATATTTAGTCACATTGAAAATTTAAATGCAAAGGTATGAATTTTTTGGGTGAAGAACTTCTCTGCGGCAACTCAAAACTTTCATCACTACATGTTTATTATTCAACTTCAGTTAACTCTGCATCAGTATTGGGTTGAGAAAGATTCAATTAATATGTTTCTGATCAAAGCTATTACATTTTAAAGTTGGGGGCTGATATAATACAGCCAAAGGGGCTATTGTGATACTCATCTTGATATTGAAACTGCCAAATATGCCAAGGAAAATCAAGTTGTGATAAATAAACTACCATCACACACTACAGATATCTTACATCCTCTTGACGAAACATGTTTTAAAACGCTGAAGTATAACTGAGATCTATCAATTTTTCAGTGGTTCAGGCAAAATCAGAGAAAATTAGAAAAAGAAGAGTTTGTGATAAAATGGTATGATGATTTGTCAT
>NW_019289766.1:297773-312501 GCF_000500325.1 Leptinotarsa decemlineata
TTTTATTTTTTTCCCACTTTCCCCTACAAAATACAACTTATTCACATAGCAGTATGAAGATGCTTGGAATACATATCAAGGTACTTTTTGTTTGGTGTAAATGTCTTTAGTTTTCAGGTTAATATTAAAAAATTGTCAATTTGTATCATAATAGCCCCGGTTGTACTGTTTGTCGCTACTGTTTTATAAGAATAACTTCCCCTTAATCAAAGCAATCAAAAAACACTCACCCTGGACTGCATAGAGCTCCATTCTCCTGTTGGGCTTCCAGGTCTGGCCCCCATCGAAGGACCTTTCTTTTTAGCTACCACCACAGCAGACCCTCTAAGGTCATTTGGTATATCGACGACAGTGGTTTCATTGGGATTCACTGTTCCTCTGGGAATAACGATTTTTTGCGACATACTTACTGAAATTTGGATAAATGTGTGAAGTTTCTGAAATGTTTGACAAAATTTTGTGTTGGTTGACGTCAGCTAACTTAGATGTCAATGATTCCATTGAAATGATGGGTATAGGTCAGGCATCAGTGTGAAAATCAGTGCGAAAATAGCAATCTGATTAGTTCTGTCGTTAAAGGTGAAAATATTATATAACGTCAAACATTTTTGAAGCACATTAGATTTTTTTTTCAACTTTCAACCCCACAAAAACCTACTCATATGAACTGTCCTAATAACAGGATACTGTTGAAAAAGTTGCATCATTATCATCATCAAAGGGGTTGCTTACGGATAATAATAATAATATCCATTCACCATTTATGATACATAGCGTGTATACTCTCTATTATATGCGAGCGCTTTCGATAGCAGACTTCGCTATCATTTTCATAGCTCTACTCAAACTGAACGTTTTATCTTCTTGTTTGTTCTTTTATATGGTTAGAACGCCTTAGTCCAGGTATTTGTTCTCTCCTTTCATCCAGATGTCTCTTTAAATTTGCCTGTACTAGGGTTACATCAGGTGATATCTTTTGTGTTGGTGTTTCTCTAGGTTCATTGTTTCTAAGAATGTGTATTGTTTTGTGGAGTATTTTGGATGTTAGCTCCTGCTGTGTTTCGATTTGTATTTGTTCCTCGTTAAGTGAATTATGACTTTTAAATTTATGGATGTTTAGGTTTTCCCAGATGTCCATACGGTTTCCTTCATTGACTTGTTTTATGAGTTTGATGTCTTCTAGTGGGGGCAAGCTCTATTTGTTTTCTATGGCGTGTGTTGGGAGGTTTTATTTATATGTTATTGGGTTTATGTATGCTTTTTTGTGCTCGTCGTACCTTTGAATCAGTTTCTTTTTCGTTTGGCCGATATAGAATTTGTTGCAGACCGAGTATTGTATCCGGTACACTCCGTTTAGGTTTTTGTCTTCTTCTTTTCCATAACTGTTTATTTTTTGTGTTATTTTCGTGTTCGGCTCGTAAGTGATGTTAATGTTGAAAGATTTGAAGATGTTTGTTAATTTTTTGGTTTGATGATCTATGTATGTGAATCCGGCCATCTTTGTGCTGTTTCATGTGTTGAAGTAGTTTGTTCTTCGTTATCCTTGTTATATCCAACTACGGTTTTTCATGTACGATTCTAGCCAACACAATCCAATATTATGAAAGCCCATTACTAGTGTGAACTTCAGTAGAAATAATACTCCAATCTTCCACTTCAACACTCTTGATGATATTTCAAACAGCAATTGACTAACACACTACATTTAACAAAGTGTACTCTATCGAGGAACACATATTAGTGAATGAATAATCAATCCCAATTTCATATGGTTACCACCAATACCTTACATAACTCATGACTACTCAAATTATCAAAAGAAACAATGTGTCATTGGAATGTGTCACAGCAATTATTTGCCCCCATCGGTGTCGTCGACAATAATGCCAGTTCACATTCCGTCATTCCTGACTAGATGATGGCTGCTATATTTCAACTGAAACCAAAAAAAATGTTCCGATTAATTACACCGTTTGTTCGAAGTAACAGAACCTCCCTTATTCTTTTTTTTTTCAGGAATTCCACTCCTTCTAGTAAGTACTACAGCTTTGGGACTAAAAGTTCTTTCACCATTGCATGGCACAGATAGACCTTCCCGACGGCCCAGCATGGCCCAAGGACACGTTCCCGACGACTCTACATGGCACAGGGACAAGTTCCCGACGGCACACCACAACACAGGGACACGTTCCCGTCGTCCCAAAATGACACAGGGACACGTTCTTGACGTCCCAACTTGGCTTATGGACTTTTTTCCATCGGCCCAACGTCGTCTTCTTCGTCAAAACTCATAGTGACCATGCAGTCTCTTGTAGTTTTATCGTATCTCAAACTATCCATTCCCTACCGCATTGGAGTGGTGACCAATATTCTTCTCCATGCAAAAGTCTATGCATCTTTTTAATGTTCATTCAGTACTTTGTCATCTTCCTATAGTATTCTTTTATCTGATTTCAACTGATCACCTTGGAGCTTGGCAGCAAGAATCCATTCATCTGCTGTAACATCAATAATCAGATTATCAGCAAAACCCGCAACCTGAATCTAAGTCTTGAATTTGTAACCACCATCTACCAATTCTACCAAATCTAGGTATCTCGCTCTTTTCTGTGAACATAAGTTGCATCAAGATTTGAAACAACTTCAAACAGATAACCGATCAAATACACAAGAAACTCTTGAAAAATATAGTATTACAAGTAGGTATATAGGAAGCAACACAAATTATGAAATCATGAAACAATAAAAACTTTCTGTCGCTCCAGGGCGATTTGACTGATTCCAGTGACGCATTTGCTTTTTCAGCGGCAGGAAAACCCGGAAAAACCTGCAGCACCACATCATCTAAAGATCTTGATCTGCCAATGTCCTCTCTTTCATAGAATTGAATGTAGGGTGTCTGCAGAGGCTCCAATGAATTCAATACAAAGCCAGAACACTTCGTGACACGACTATCGTCAAACTTAAACCAGTCCGTTTCGTCTTTGACCAATGCGTAATAATGTCCAGATTCAATACCAGAGCCACATTGAACAATGAATGCATAAAGATTGTGGTTTGGTGCTTCCGTCAGAGGTTGAGTCATGTTTGAAGATAATCATTGTTATTATTAGATTGACTGGTGCCTCAGCTATACTTGTTATATAACAGTCAATTAATTTGGCGCATATTTGGTCATACAGTTGATCATCGCCCGTTAAAAGTTCAATTTTCAGATGATTTAACATTAAGATTTGCATGGACTGATTATCAGTCATATTAGGAAATGCTAGTTGAAGTTCCAGAAAATCACATACATTTTTGCTACCTTTCGAGCATGTATTACCAGTAAATGATCTACAAACGCAAGATAAGATAGACTGTACTTTCTGAAATATCCTGAAAGGCCTTTTAATCACTTGAGAAAATTAATGTTTCAACAGCCATTACTTTTTGCTCAACTAGACTACTGTCAGCATAATAACCCTCTTGTTCTGAATGATTCAAGCTTGTCTGGTTTCTTTTCACTCGGGGAACTGCTTGGGAAATGAACTGTTATTCACTTAATTTCATATAAATCGGACAAGCTGCAAACATTCGAAGAAGAAAAACTTCATCGACTGGACTAATCATCCTGTCAAAGTTTGAAGTCTAAAGTTTTCTTGCAAATTTTCTGTAATTAAGTTGTCTCAATACTCTATAGACATGGCTTACTTAAACGAAACCAATCCAGAAGTGTTTTTTGTTCTTCCCAGACCTGGAGGAATCGCAAATATAGAATTGCCCGAACCTGAGATACCGCTTGGCCCGAAAGGATCAAAAGGAACTCTCAAGTCCAGCAGATCGTTGAGATCGACGAGGTCCACACGTTCGAAATCGAAGAGCATCATTGACGCCAGATTGTAAGAATATACCATTTGAGTTATTTCCATTAATGTTTGAAACGATGTTATTATCTATTCTTTGTGAAATATCTCTTCCTCTCTATCAGGTTAGGTGAGGTAGATTAGACCTACTCAAATCGAGTAGGTCTAATCTACCTTCCATTGCAGCCCGGGGGTCACACAAATTCAAACTCTGCAAAGTCATGTGCTCTGCTATAGCATCATCTTCCAAACAGATGTGAGGAAGCTGTCAGTTCACTTTGGACAACAAGCGCAATCGTGAGGCCACTTCAAAGCAGCTTTAGCGCAATCCGAAGGAATTTCTGCGTTGTTTCTTGACCGTCGACAAAACATGGATCCACTAGTACACATCAGAGACCAAGGAACAGTCGAAACAATGGCGAAAGTGCTACGAAGTGAGGGAAGACTGTCCTACCGGCCGGAAAGGCGATGGCCACCGTTTTCTCGGATTCACAAGGTGTGATCTAAATCGACTACTTGAATAAGAATATCACTGGAGTTTTTCCCAACACCAAAGCGTTATTTTAACACCTCGACACGTGTTTCGATTACCAAGTGGTCATCTTCAAACGGAAGATCAAACTGTTTGATCGTCCTTTTGAAGATGATCACTTGGTGATCGAAACACGTATCGAGGTATTGAAATAACGGTTTGGTGTTGGGAAAAACTCCAGTAATATTCATTACTACACAAAACGTTCCAAACAGTGCATCACAAGTACTTGGATAAGGGCAAAACAGTCACAGAGTCCCATTTGCCAAAAAAACAGTGTTCTTCCGCCAAGACAATGCCACGGCTAGATTGTTCGCATTGGGATACGAACCTCATCCAACGTTTTCTCCAGATTTGACCCCGTGCGACTTCTTTTTTTTTCATAATTGGAAACTTTACTCGCCGGGTAGAAATTTTAGTTGGAATGAGAAGGTTATCGACGCCACGGATGCGTACTTCGCATACCTTCAGAAAACGTATTTTTCCGACGAATTAAAGAAGTTGAAGCATCCCTGAGACAAGTGTATCGAGCTAAAAGGAGACTTCCTTCGTATTGAAAATCGCAAAAGCACGGTCTTGATGATTTCCCTTTTGATAGATTGATGGTGGTAGGATTCATGATTTAGATACTGTTCCGTGTGACTGAGTTTTCAATATACGTGTGTTTCCCACTTAGTGTTGGTCCTCTACACCAATACGTCTGAGAATGGCAATTCGTTGTGAATTTCCATCTCCATTGTGAAGGTGATGGAGGGTTTTACGCTGTTGATATGCTTCAGAAAGGTGTCTGGTTCCGTATTCCCATTATTTTTACATTTAAAATTCACATTTGATGAAAAATAATGAATTATGACCAAACAAATCATCAATTGCATAGTACTACTTGGTGGATGATCATGGAAATTATTATTTCGATGCCCAGAATAAACTGCTTCTTTCAGTGTTCTCTCATCATTAACAAAACAAAACTGAAATGCATAAATGAACACAATTGCTTTTACTTGACTCCACTTGAAACATACATATATTTGGTACTATCCATGAAAATACTTCTGAAGTATTTTCAGAATTAATTTCATTTGAGACGCGTTTCATTACTTGGTAGCTCCATCAGTTGGACTGAACGGGTCAGTATATTTATAAAAGCCAATACTGCTGAAAGAGAAAGACGAAGAGAGAGCTAGAACATTCCAATTAAGTTAACGATGTGAATTTGTACCATTTTAATTTTGCACAAATACTTTTGATGTCATTTTGTGAGTTTAACCAACAGAAGATCAGAAGGAACCAAAGCTCTAGGGAAGTGTCCTATTCGCAGGCACCATTCTATTACGATAGTTGCACAATACCTGATCTACACTTGGTTAGGCAGAAATCGCTCTGGGTCGTTTTGCTGGAGGACTTGCATCATCATCTGTCTTGCAAGATTGCATTTGATGACGACAGATGTCTTTGTGACTGAAACTTCTATAGCACCAATCACAGTGAAACATATTTTTGGTAGGGATATTCAGTACGCGCAATTACAAACTGACTTCTCTGAATGAGTGGACCCTCTGTTGAATGTTTTTTCAAAAAGTGGTGGGGGAAAGAGATTACATGAGCGTCCTCAAACTCACCGCAGTAAAGGCATATGATATTGCAGAAGGTCACTCAAAGTTAAACTGAAAATGCACTCCAAAAGCCTCTTCGGCCATGCAGCTGAGGTCGTTCAAGGTCTAATTCTTGAATCTTCGAAATAGACGCTTGAATCAATGAAGATCATTCAAGGTCAAACCCAATACACCATCTCAAAGTCACCTTGCTTGCGTCGTGTGACGTAGTTCAACTTCAAACTCGAAACACTTCCTCAAAGTCACCTTGGCTACGTCGTGCGACGTATGTAATTTCAAGATTCAAAATGGTGGGGGAGGTTTCGAAATCGGCTTAAATCAACTACTACCACCGCACACAGTTCATATTTGATATTCGTCAATTGAGTTTTCAATCGATCCCAAAGATGCCGTTTTCGTAAGAGGAGATGTCATGGCTTTCATTCATTCATGATTCCCAAAAATTGTACCACACTACAATCTAGTGAAATAACAATTTTTTCTAGTTTCACTTCAACTCCTGGCACCACCTCCCGAGAGCATCGCATCCACCATGCTCTTACTACGGTTCCGTGGATATTATTCGACGACGACGAAGAATACGCTGACGAGAAACCACTACAACCCAACCCGCTCCAAGACACCATCGACATGTTGGCGATATCAATCACCACCATCATGCTCTTAGCTGCAGGCCACAAAGACATCTCGAAGGACCATCTACGGTGGACGCTGAGTTACTTGGAATGTGTCAGAGATGAGTTTGGTTGTAATCCCCCCAATGTCACGTAAGATCTTTTTGCCGCCATTGCCCTTAAAGATGAATGGATCCAGAAAAACCACGAAAACATTTTCCGTACACCAGAACTGTAATACTTTTACCACGGAATTATGTAAGAATGGAAAAACAGAGCGAACACTTTCACCACACTGTAACACTTTTCTTGAAAATGATCCGATCAAATTTTTGAACACATATTTATTTAATACACAGTTTCACTTTCAGTCATACATCATTTATTTATTGAGTTGTGAAATTGGCTGCGGTGGTAGTGCGCCCGACTCACGATCGGAAGGCCGTGGGTTCGATTCCCGCTTCGACCAGATATTTTTCACGAGATAATTTATCTGGTTGAAGCTGGGATGATTCTGCAACCGTGTTAGAAACCACACGTTGAAAGGTAAGACCTCGTTAGTCCCTAGCTCGCACAAGTTTCTCAACTTCTTAGAGTTGTCGTTCGTATGAGGGCGACAGCTGATCACCGGAAAAACAGATTTTAAAACAGATTTTTTAAAACAGTACAAGTTAGAGAAAAATTTCGTGCTAATTTCGAAAAAGACGTTTGCATTGGGCTGATTGAAAATACGCTGTCTTTTCAAAAAATGGGGTGAATTTTCATTTTTCCTAAAAAATATTCATTTATTCATCAATATCTATTTTGTCCCCTTCAAAGTTAGATTGAAGTGACCCTCCACCGCAACTCTCAAGGGTTTATTGACCAAATAAACCCAGCATCTCAACGAAGCCCATTAGTTTGTATGGTGAGTGGCGGGGGATCACTGTCTCTCTCTTATGGGTGTTTGACAGTCCCCCGGTGCAGACCACACGGCACTCACCCAGTAAAGTTATCGGTCAACCACCCAATCCCGCACCTGCGGGTAACAGGGGTTGGCCGGTTTTAAGCTAGATGTGTGGGAGAGGTGTCTCGCAAGAGCCCTCGGCGGTTACTCATCCAACGCTGGAAAGGTAACTTTCCTAACATGAGTGCCCCTCGGGGTAACGTAAGGGTATGCGGTGCAGACCACACGGCGTACACCCAAAAGTTGTTGATGAACCGCCCTATCCCGCACCTACACGGGTAATGGGCGCGACATCTTCGACATATGATGTGTGGTAGAGGATGCTCGAAAGAGTCCTCGACGGCTACTCATCAAACGTTGGAAAGGGAACTTTCCTAACATGAGTTCTAGGGGGGAGGTGAGTGCCCGCTCGCGGCTGGAGGCTAGTGAGCCTCATCTCCAACTGGCGTTGGCCTCTTAGGGGCAGCGGCTCCGCTAGCGGGTAAAGGGATACAGGGTTGCGGTAATCCATTCATGGGTGCATTGCAGCCCCATACCGAGGCACTGGACGGCTTATGCTGTTCCGTGATCCTCGCCTGCTTCTGTACGGATCCGAGCGTTCGAGGTGTCGGGGCTCGCGGTCCTTCCGGGCACTAGTATCCGAGTCTAGTCTTGGAGGGCACCAAGGCAGACGCTTGAGGTGTCGGACCCTGGTTGGACGGAGCTACTAGTATCCGAGCTTAGGACCCCGACCGGCCACTTCCGGGACCATATTCCCAATTGATTTGGCATGGTTGGCGGGGGCAGGTGTGCGACGCGAGCACTCTCTGGCGAAAGAAGAGCTTAGTTAACTTGTACGAACGTTCGGTCGAACGCTGCCGATGGTCCTGTCTCTTGGTTAGCCACACTAAGTAGATGTAAGGAAGCAATTCCGGGTTCGGTGAGCGGGAGGAAGCCCTGCGAAATCCTGTTGGTGTGGGGTGAGGGGCGGTACCCGCAAGGATTTCCCGAAAATCCACCCCTCCACACCTGATCGCATCCAACGCCAGGGTGCGTCTGGGGGGCCTAATCGGCCCCCCGGTGCGGTCGTAACTCTTAATGGTCTTTCAGGACACTAAAAACATGATTCAGTCCCCAGCGGGGCAAGTACAAAGCATGTGGTCTGGTGTTTCATCATTTTCCAAACACTGTCTTCCGATTCAAATGACAGCGACCTGTAAAAAGGCCTGTTGGACATCGTAGTTCATCCCTACTGCAGTCCAACAACTATTTGGTATCAAGCTTCAAAGTTTAAATGAACGCCTTGGAGTGAGCCAATCCTGGAAGATTCTACTAGAAGTCCATAAATCTTCTTGCTGTCCAGGTGTTCAATCTTTGTTTTGCAAAGCCTAAAGCTATGCCAATGGCAGGTTATGGACCTACGAAGCTGCTTGCATCACCCTCCTTTGCAAGAGAGTCAGTAGCTTCATTGTCTTCCAGGCCAGTATGGACAGGGATCCAGACCAGAGACAATCTATAAAGTCTTCCTATTGCGGAGAGTCGTTTTTGGCAATTTGCCACCAATATAGACGTTGTCGGTAGGAGCCAAGAGCTTCCAACGCCGCTTGACTGTCCGAGAATAATTTTATTGACTTGTTTACGAGGTTGGATTTTTCCAATATCTCCGCACACAATCCATCTGTGAACCAACAACTATCTGCTTTTAATATTTCCTTCTCTCGGAGAGACCAGTCCTCTCTACTCGGATACAGTACTTTATAAGGCAGTTCGTAGTTGATATTTGGAGGCATAAAGTCAGAGATTAATTCAAGGAAGCTGTGACTTCCAGTGTTAACCACCAGTCTGTTGCACTCTGCATCAAATTGATTTGTACGATTGGCAATGTGATCAAGTCTATACGCAGTCCATCCAGCCTCTCTCTCCAGAAAAATGTGGAGAGGAGGTAGATCTAGAAGGATCTCCATGGCCGCTGACGGTGTGGTACTGATGGCACCACTGATAGCCAGACAAGCCTGTATCTGTTGGCGAAGCTAGAGAGCTTCGCCAAAGTAGTCCTTCTCAGATATAATACACTTGTGCAAGGTTTCACGTGGGCTGGAAAGTTCATAGGCTATTACACAGATGGCGCTACTAGTATTAAATCCAAATAATTTTCAGTTAACCCCAACCTGCAAAAGACATGTGTTCAAATTTCCCAGCTGTCGGATTACTAGAGTGTGGGATGCACGCAGTGGACGCCCCAAAGAGTTTGTTAGCGACGAAAACATCATCAACAAAGTTCAATGATTTTGGATGACTGGAAATTGGAATTGATATTGGTATCTGAGGCTATAAAGATATCAAAGGAACGTGTTGGAGATATCGAGCATGAATATTTGTGTATGCCAAAGTGAGTGCTGCGCGATATCACTGTTGACCAAAAACAAGGGCGAACTGATGATTCTGAGCAGGGTTTGGAGCTGTTCCACCATGAAAAAACGCAAATTTATGCTTCGATATGTGACAATGGATGGAACTTGGCTCCATCAGGAACGAAACAATCGTTACCTGAGTGGACTGCACGAGGTGAACCAATTCCAAAGCGTGCAAAGTCTCAACAGTCGGCTGGCATCGCGTGATTGGAGCCTAAGAAAGACATAATCGCAGAAAAACGGGCCCATTTGCAAAAAAAGTGATGTTATATCAAGATAATGCACCATGCTACAACGTAATGAAAACGATGGCAAAATTGCATGAACTGGGCTTTAAATTGCTTCCGCATCCACCATATTCTCCAGATCCAGCTCCCAGCGACTTTTCTTCTTCTGAGACCTCAAGTGAGTGCTCGTTGAAAAGGAATTTAGCAGCGATGATGAGGTAATCGTCGACACTGAGGGCTATTTTGGGGCATAAGGCAATTCATACCATTAAATATAGTTACCATCGAAGGCAACTATATTGGGTAGAAAAATGAAATTTCATCAAACAATTTTTTATGTAAGCCCACGAACGTTTTAGCCCAACTGTTGGGTCAGGTTAGGTCCAAAGTGGGTGGGTCTATTCAACCCTCCACCGCAACCCGTATCGAAAGGTGTTTTTGATCCATCTTTGAACCAACAACTATCTGCTCTTAATATTTCCTTCTTCCGGAGGATCCAACTGTTACTACTCGTTGATAATCAACTCTTCATGTATTGGCTGGAACATATTGGATTTTAATCTACTTGGTCTAAAAACTATAAATCTTTTTGAAGGTTGATGTGTGTTTTTTGATTAGCAGCATTTTTTTATTATCAAGGCTTGAAAGTATCCTCATAGTACAACAATTACAAAATAATTTCTATACCGGCTCTTTATAGAACAAATGAAATAGGATCCAAGATGTATTCCCTGAGGTGTGCCTGATGATATTCGAAGTAAATTCCACTGTCTGTCTGTGTATCTATGACTATACATCAAAGATCCTCAATCTCAAAGGTGACAACCTCTCATTTCCCAAGTCAAACTGGTTGAACCAGAAGCCAGAAGTAATGAACCTCCTCTATCTTTAACAATCAATGGTAGAAATTTGCTTTCGAATATTATCACTGTATTAACATAATTGCTGCTTATACAACAAATACACTTCCAACACACACCAACGATAATGATTTAACGACGTTAACTTGTCAGGTAATACCCACTTCATGAATAGTGTTGGTGTGCTGGTGTATGGAAGACGTGTTTTTTTTAAATCTTGAACTTGATAGAAGAATTGAAAATGATTATCATTATCATCATTTGTTATTTTTTCAAGGGGTATCATAAACCACATCAGAATGATCGACGGAAATTTGGAGTCTTTCAATGAAACACTGGAGGCTGAAGTAGAAATGGGAGGTTTTGGTACGGCTTCCCCAAAAGAGTCCAAGGATTCACCTGAGAGGGAGATTGCAGGAACGGAAGCCCCTCAACAAACAGGAACTGAAGCCCCACAGCAAACAGAAACTGAAGTAACAGACGCTGAAGAATAATACCTCCTCCCCAATTCAATTCAAAAAATTGCTTTGCAGCATTTGAATTTTGATAATAAAGTATTCAAGAACAATTGTATATTATTTTCTTCAAGTTAGAAGCAAATTTATATTCAACTTGATCTGTTAGTATGTTATTGTCTGATAAATATTGAAACTGTTTTTTTCAAAGACAAAACACAAGCACTACAGAAAAATCCTTAAGGTTCTCTAGAAGCGGTGGATTTTAATCGCTGGAAAACGTTCCACATAAACGCAGTTCTACAAATGAAAGTGTTCTCAAGCAGTCAAGTTCGAGATGTAGTGAGTTGAACCTCAAAATGATGAGCAGCCACAGTCCGTCGCGTATTTCTGATATGTACCGCTCATGATGGATTCAAATGTGCCAAGTCACTTCAACACCTCCCGTGAAAGTATATATAGAAGAGAGACAAATCCCAACCATTCTTCGATGTTCCAAACTAGAGGTGGATATTATGTACCCACGAAGCAAATAACTCCTTAGAAAATAAGGTTCAACTGGACACAATATTTATGGATTTTAGCAAGGCCTTCGACAGGGTAGACCTTGGTGTTTTGCTGCAAAAGTTATATCGATTTGGACTATCCGAAAATATCATGAATCTTTTAGATTAACCATGATGGAAATACCTCAGGCAAATTTCATGCTTCTTCAGGGGTACCCCAAGATTCAAATTTGGGGCCCTCAATCTACCGCTTGGAGTGAGGCTGGACATAGCAGATCCCTCGTGATGTAATACAAAGGCCAAGGCGTACGCGTATTTGCAGCGCCGAAGCCAAAAAGAGAAAGAGAGCAAAGGAGGCAGGAGTGGCAGTAACTATAATTGCACCCTCTCCCTCCCCCACTCCACCTCCAACAGCAAGAGCACTTTCTGCGGAGGGCGCCAAGAGCTCCGCCTTGAATAAAGGCAAGGAACCCGCTGCCCCTGCATAAAAGCTCCCTCACTTGTGCACCTCCACGGGGGGAACCCCAAGAAGGTTGAAGAAGCCGCGCAACGACAGTAATGTCGCTACACCTTCCAAAACCTTCGCGGAGGCCACTGTGAGACACCTCAAGGTTGCCAAAGAGAGTGTGTGTTCGGCGAGTCTTGGCTTACACCTGCCAATATAAAGGAGATGTCTCCTAGTGACCTGTCCACCTTCCTGGAAAGGACAAGGATGGACGATGACTTAGGAGGGCAACTCTTCGGGAGGATGTACAATGGGTCATTTGTGGCCTAAGTGCTGTGAGTTTACACTCACCCTCCTTACTCTACAGATACAGATACGGATACAGTCTTACATCAGTAATTTATGAAGACCTGGACAATTCATAGCCAGCAATTTATATCTTTGTCGATCTCTAAGGCGTTTGACACCGTCTGTCACCAAAGGCTGCTAGAAAATTTGCAGAATATTGGCATGCACGGCAAGATGTACGATCTCATGTGATCGTATCTCTCTGATAGAAAACAAGTGGTAAATATCTATGGTACAATGAGTAATCAAGCAAAAGTTACGTATAGTGTCCCGCAGGGAACAATTTTGGGCCCAATTTTATTCACCATATACATTGATAGCTTGTTAACACTTCAATCAGCAGGTGAAACTTTGAGTTTTGCTGATGATACAGCTGTACTGTATAAATCGAACACGTAGGAACAACTCAAAACTCTGGCACAATCGTCAGATGGTTTGAACATAACAAATGCCAAAAAATACTATATTCTCCTCCTACACTAATAACCTTCCAAACATGGGTCCTTTAAAAGTAAACGAGGAAACTTCAATACTGGAGGCCACTACAATCAAATTTTGGGAGCAGTTCTAGATCGATATATGAAATGCGATCTACATACAGGGTGTTCATTTGAAAACTTCCCACCACGGATTTATCGAAAACTACTGATTGAAAGAAAAAACGCCGAGACACGTCAGAAGATACATCAAAGGGGACAACTTTTTAACCAATAACTACTTCACCCCCTTTCACCCTCTGCACCCCAGGATCATTTCCTTGAAAATTTTAAATGACAAGGGGTATCGAGTGATAGCTTGTTTGAAAAGTCTTCCGAAGTCCTTCATTATGACGTTTATTTTTTTCAAATCGGTCGATTCGTTTTCCAGAAAATTAGAAAAATCTGCATTAATTTTTATTTGTTCCGATAGAAAACAAAAACACACGAAAATATCACTTTTCATTTCAATTACATTTAAGGTTTGCCAAATCCACAATTCGTTTATAATTCAAAACGAAAACTACCAACATAAACAGCAGTTCGAATGATTAGACGTGGCAATAACCAAATACCAATCCCAATTTTTTCCGCGATTTTTTCATCAACACAGATATCCTAGGCGAACTGTTTTTATTGTTTACATGTGTAGTTATTCTCANTAAACGACTACTACATAACCTGGAATAAAATTCCGCGCATCACAGTTACATAGGACGGTAGGAGACGCACCGGTACGTATAGAAACCATATGAAATATGAATATTTGCCTGTAGTCTTTGCATGATTCATGCCGGTACTCATGTGTACCGACAGGCTCGAAAGGGTTAATCAGGAAAATACACGGATTTCTATCACGTTTGAAATTTTTGAAAGAAATTCCCCTCAAAATGAATTTACACATATACGAAGCCAAAACTGTAAAACACATCAGAAGATCTTTTTCAACAGCTCAAAGTTGGGTCGCTAATAGTAATGAACGACATTGTCATCAAAAAGTGACAATATTAGACATTTTTGATACGGAGCAAAGTCAACAATTCAACTCACTTTCTCCCTTCCACTCTGTATATCTCTTACAGACAAACTGTCATGAAATCGTGTCAAGCTATTTCTAAAATTCATCGAAACTGTCAAAATTCTTGTTAGACGATGAGTGATGAAAATGCAGGTGAGGATAACGAATACCTAAAACATATTCGAAACCAAGTATTGAAATGTAAATAACGTCTCTAGATTCCCAAACGGACAAGATTGAAGGAGCCACAGAAGAAGTCCAAGTTGATAAGGCCCCAACTGCAGAAAAGGGGACCAGCGAACGATTCGTGTAAGTACCCAATTGCTGAGTGAATAATGTTGATCATCTTCGTAAAGGAAAATCCGATCATATTCGAAGCGGATTGAGAAAAAATTATGTTTTAATGTTATTACTTTGTGGAGTTTCTATTCATTCCACCAATTATAGATAGAT
>NW_019289766.1:312973-334703 GCF_000500325.1 Leptinotarsa decemlineata
TCTAAAGTCTAAATTAAATATCAATCTCAGCAGTGCGTTTTGTTTTATAAAAATCCTGTCTGATCCAATAGCTAGTCCCCAGACCGAAATGTTCTGATACATGATCGAGTGAAATTTGGCATAATAAACTGATATCAGTGAATTTGTATCTAACTTGCACTTAAGAGATTTCATCAGATAGTATGATTGATTCAATTATCTACCGAGGCTTTGTCTAAATCTTGGTGACACTCTAGTACTAGCCCTCTTAGATATAACTACATTCTCTCATTTTTCATAGGATTAATAAAGTACAGATAAGACCAGGAAAACCATTAATCGGAGGACGGGAAGATGTAATTCCAAACTTTTCTACCAGACTGCCAGTTTTGGAAAGTAAAGCTGCTCCTTACGTCCCTATGCCATATATTTTCAGGTAACACAAAAAATATTCTAATTTCCAACATTTGAAGAGTCAGCTTGATGATTTTTTTGCAGAGTTCCGTTACCGCCAGTACCAACGAAAATCAAGAATCTCAGAGCTAGGAGCCCACCGTTTTATCTTCTTCTGGATCATACTATATCTGTTATTTGGTTGATATTTGCAGAAAAAGAATACGAATGTCCGCTCGGTGAGAAGTAGAAAATTATAATACGATTGAAAGCGATATATTGTTACGTTTTTCACCGTCGGCTTACCAGTAATTCACCATTCTGAACAATAATCCAACTTCAACTATTATTCGAATGTCTATCGCCTCACTAGATCGCTTCGCGTACCGCACTCTAACTTCCACTTGGCGGTGTCGATATGCTCGTGGCTAGCGTTTATATATCGTAATCGAAAATGGTATAAAATCCGCCGGAATTCCATCGAAATCGGTAACATTATTCTCGCTACATCTAGAGTGGCAGCGAACATCGTACATTCACGCGCTCTTAGCTACGTCACAATTGGTTTATGGCTACCAGTGGCGGCCGGCGTTATTTTCTTCAGGGCATGATTTGCAACAATATTTTTGGGAGAGATTAATTTTTAGCAAAAAATATTTTTGGCTTTCTACTTCTTAATTTTCATACAAAATAAAACTGGGAATCTTCCAAAGAAAAGAATAAAGTAATTAATTTTAAAGTGAACTCATTTCAAAGATATGTAAGTCATGCAAAGAAGTATATGTATCTGTAGAGTAGGGAGGGTGAGTGTAGACCTACAGCACTTAGGCCACATGTGACCCATTGTACATCCTCCTGAGGAGTTTTTCTTCTAGGCCATCGTGCATCCTGTCCTTTCCAGAAAGGTGGCAGGTGTAGGCTGAGACTTGTCGAACTCACACTCTCTTTGACTACCTTGAGGTGTCTCACGGTGGCCTCCACGAAGATTTTGGAAGGTGCAGCGACATTACTGTCGTTGCGCTGCTTCCTCAACGTTCTTGGGTTTCCCTCCGTGGAGGTGCACAAGTGAGGGAGCTTTCTTGCAGGGGCAGACGGTTCCTTGCCTTTATTCAAGGCGGCGCCGCAAATGCGCTTACGCCTTGGCATTCTTATTACATCACGAAGTGATCTGCTATGTCCAGCCTCATACCAAGCGGTAGATTGGCGTGGACATTTCTCTTCATCCGCCTCAGATTGAGGTGAGCACTTCTGTCCAGCCTCGGGATTGGTTTTTGTTTTTGTTGTTTCTGTTTTGTGTTTGTTTCAATCATGTGTGTTCCCACGAGTAGCAAGGGAAGAATTGGTCACCTCTGACAGAGCTCCACATCACCAGAGACAGGCTGATTACAAAGAGGTTTCGCCCAGTTCCCCAAGGGGATCGATCGTAACCGCAAATCACCCTGCGGCCATTCAGCTGTCGGTACAATTCCTTACACCTTAGCCTGGGTAGGCTGGTCCACGATGGCATATTTTGCAAAGGCTCTTGGGAAGTTTTAATTTCCCTCACCCTACTTATTTTTGCCACTGACCAGGAGTCCGGCGACCCCGTCCTGAGGCCCGGTCAGGGCCTCCAATCCCCTGACCATTCCCCTATCCTCCACCTGGGGAGGCGCCCAATAGGTAGGCCAACCCACGGGATGCAAAGAAGTAAATTCCAGTACTGAAAAGATTCAAGTTTTTAGGCCATCAAATTTAATTGAAGTTTAAAAAAAAATTAAATATTTGAATCCAGGAAAAGCTTCTGCATATAAAGTTATCAGTATAAATATCGTTAAAGCAGTCAAAGCTGAATTCTGACCAATTTTGTTCTTTATTTTTTCGAAATCTTTGAAAAATTATATAATACCTAACAGTATGAAAATTGCTAAAGTTACACATACTTAAAAGAATGCCATAAAAGATGATCCTTACAACTACCGCCCAATCTTGGCATTATCGGTTTTTGCAAAAATTATCATTATAATTACATTACCAGAACTAGTTTTTCTGATACTTGTATGATTGTTTACAGGAATTGCCCAACTACAGTGGGCCTCAGCTTTCCTGAAAACAATTCACAACCGCCAAGGTGAATATCCTAAAGATGTAGAAGTTTGTATCGACGCCATAGAAGAAATATTGTTGAACCAGTACGCTGAGCTTTCGAAAGAAATGAACACGGCAAATAAACTGGACGAAAGTGTACATTATGTTGATGGAGCTCTTGGAACAAGGTCAGTTCAAGACAAAATGAAAAAAATCTTTTTCTGTTAAGCAACCGTTGACCATTGTTTGTTGTTGGAATATCTTATCAGTTTAAACTGAAAAGGGCATATTTTCAGGAGAGATACAAGAGCTAGTACGCTCTTCTAATAGGTTACAGCTTTGGATAAAGGGCCTGACTGCAACCTCTTGGCAGATAAAAAAACAAAATGTTTTTGTATAAAGATGAAAAAAGAGAAATTCGAAACCTTTCTTTTCCAAAAATTCTTCACTCCTAAAAATATATCACTTTCAATTTGAACAAAACTCCTATGGCTGGGCACAACATGAGACACGTTAAACAAGGGGCGAATAGTAACAATAGTTTACATTTATAAGATAAAATACATGGAATCAAACATATCAAAAGCTCATTACAAGTTAATTACTTATATTGAAATCTAATTACAAAACAGTAATATTAGTCAGCATCATTGATATAATCATCTAAGGAAAAAAATGCTCCTCGGATCAAGTAACTTTTCAACATCTGCTTAAACATTTTCAAATTTGTAACAGGTGGAATATGTATGCCAAGTATATGAAAGCGATCTTTTGTACTGTGATCTAAGTGTGGAGATGGGAGTCGTTCATTTTTCTAGTATTATGTTTGTGGTACCCGCTATTATAATAATGATAATAATAATAATAGGACACTCTTACGGTATTGACGAGACACCGGTGTTGCCCTACGCTCCGGGGGATTCAATATCCCCCGGAGCGAGAAGTGCCGAATTTATTGGAACTAGTCGTTCCCCACCTTCAGGCTCATACAATCTAATAAGCCTGATGTGGTCCTTCTCGACCACCAGAGCAAAACGATATTTGTCGTGGAGTTTTCAGCTCCTGGCGTCAAAAAAGAGGAGGGAAAACGGATTAAATATCGAGATTTTCTCAAGATGGTTGTTCTGATTATTAGAGTCCTTGGTGGAATGATGTTCTCTCTACTCTCGAATCTTAAAATCATACCGGTTTGCCACACCAAGGCAGAAATCTTAGCCGCACAGATGCAGAAGGCTGTCATTCTTGGCTCACTGCGCTTGCTCAGGGCACATGATTCTCGGACCCAATGATCACTTACCCCACGGTGTGGGGAGTGGTCATTGGTTGATAATGCTGGCGCGCCCTCTCGAATCTGTTTAAATCTGTTTAAATCTGTTTTTCCGTTAACCAGCTGTCGCACCCCTACGAACGACAACCCTCAGAAGTCGAAACTTGTGCGAGCCAAGGATTAACGAGGTCTTACCTTTTAACGTGTGATTCCTAACACGGGTTGTCGGTAGCAAGTGAAGATCGATCGTTCAGACTAGGGCTTGAACCACCGACCAACACGGCAGTCAATTCGAGTGAGTGAACAAAGCACCCACGCCGAACCGCTTGGCTACCGACTGACCGAATATATCGAGGCTTCGGGGGATAGGGCCTGACCAGCGCACACTACGGGAAAAAAAAGTAATAATAATGGTGAAAATGGGGTCTTCTTCAATAACATTGGAGACCTTGGCTTATCAACACGTCTGACCTTCGATTTTCTCAGGTTTAGTGGGCTGAAGTCGTAAACTGAGGGGTTCATCATTGCTCGCCAAGATGGTGTCTTCAACACCTTAGTCTACCGCAGTCACGTGATGGATATAGAGGTTTACTTTCAAGAGGGCAGTCTGTGTTTCGTGTTTTTTGCGGAAGCCAGACTTCAACTTCATCAATGCAGTGTGGTATCACTGAAGAAATCATCTTGATATTTATATTGTCAATACCTAAAGCATTAGATTTTATTTCTTTGATAGCAGTCAAAATATCATCAATTATATCAGTAAGGGAAAAGTTCATACGAGCGTTCAATTTGTTATTATTATTAATCTTTTTCAGTTTTCCTTTCTTAGTGAAGGCATATATTAATAGTCTGTATAGATGAATAGATGTGAATCAGGCCCTTTATCCGAAGCTCTAATCTATTCGAAGAGCGTACTATCATCAATAATCACTCTCAGCAGTCGTGGGGTGAGTGATCATTTGGTTCGAGAAACGTGTACCCTGAGAAGTCGCAGAAAACCAAAGAATTCAGTCTTCTGCACTTGTCTGCATTTGAATGGTCTCGATATTACATCCACTTTTCCTCATATTTTCGGATGACATTCGCTTCAGTTATGACAGAAAACTCTCCTTGTTCTGTTTATCGAGAAGAACTACATCAGGCTTATTAGCTCCTATCTGTCTGAGTAGGTACTGAGTAGTTCTAAAAATTCAGCACCTGTCATCCTTCCTGACGTATTCAATATCTTTCGGAACCTAACGCAACATTATTGTCTCATTAATATCTTGGGAATCCCAAAGAAGGTAATATAGCACCCGCAATTTCTTGTTATATCGGTGGGTAGAAGCTGTAGACCAAAATATCCAAGACACCATCCTAACAAGACATGATGAATACTTTGCAGCTCACCTGACCTATGGGAAGCAAGAGTCAGGTTCTTGGATGAACCACGGTCTTCAATGTTTTTTAAAAAACCTGTGTCGGCTTTATAAAGCCACAAATTGATCTCTGCTGCTTTTATACGGGCTCTTTGTTGAACGGGTTCCATCTCGATGATACGAAAATTGGGAAGTTCTACAGTCGCCCAAGTAGTTATCCCAAAAAAATTCCAACCTCTACTCATGCACACAGACCATACAGAGATGAGTTCTACCTCCCGATGACTTCACAAAGCTCCAGCCAGAAGTATTCTGCTATGAAGGCACTCCAAACTCAGAAGACCATTGGTATCCTTCTAGGAAATATATAACCATGGAACGGGCGGCTCCCCTTAATCCAAATCACTACTCCTCAAGAACGTACTTGTGTAGAGAGTACCAACAATAATGAGTCAAAACTTGTTTTATTTGAACAGCAGTATTGGTTTCATTTTGAACCATGGTTACCTTCACCTTTTCTTGCTAAAAAATTATCGATTTGCACATTGAGACGTCAATTACTGATATTGATTATGTTTCATTTCAGTAACATGGTGAGTAAAAACATTCCTTTCTCCTTGAACTATTCGGAAATGGTGAAACGTTGCCCGCAAATAATTGAGGCGCAAGTCCACGGTGCAGTATCAATGACTTCGGCAGAAGCTACTGCAGAACTGGATAATATAAAGAAAGCGGCTGGAAAGGAATCACTCGAAGAACTTGGTAAGTCCTTTTTTTGAAACAACCTGACACATGAAGATTCTGATACTTCTCCATCTGCCATATGTTTCATTGCTTCCAATGCTTTGTTGAGTGTGAAAAACTATGTAGTGGGTACACCGTCATCTTGAACATAGTTGAAACTTGTGAAACGCTAGCGTTGATTCCTGATGATTTAAAAATAACTCCATCCATCAGGTAACAAAAAATAACCGACACAAACTCAATGCCCAAAGGCAATTAAAAAAAAATCAGTTGTACCACACATGGCCGAATGCTCTGAATATATCAAAAACTCCTACCAGGGTTCTTTCATATTTCACGATAGGTGATGAACAAGAAGATTCCATGTTGAACTTTGAAGGGCTTTACAGTTGTTTAACGATTTCAGTCTTCAGTTTGGAAATCGCCTTCGGCAGTATTCTTAGACGAGACACCGTCTCTGAAATCACTCTTACCATGGACGGATATAGCAATACAGTGGATAAATTTGAATACACTGGTTCAGTAAACGATTGACCAACACCCATACGTCGGTGAAACGCAAGATCTATCGTAAACACCGCCGCTGTCTGTGAGAGTGTGCTGGATAATCTAAAGCGTCGCTCACGAGAATTCATCCTTTCACAGACTACTACTTGGCGAATTTTGCATCGTAACTTGTGATTACACCTGACAAAATTCACTTGACACAGGAACTGAAGGTAAACGACCATAGACAACGACGTGTGTTCGCTGAAGGGGTTCTGGAGCAGTTGGCAACCGATCCTAATTTTCATCAGAAAATAAATCATCTCCAGCCCATTTTTGTATGAATGTGTACGTGGACAAACAAAATTGTCGAATTTGGGACGATACCAATTCACATTAGTCCAGTTCCCAGAGGATTTCACCTTACTAAAGGTGGGGTAAAAGATTTAATTTTTTTATTTCGTCTCAATGGGTAATAAAGGGTAATATACAGGCTGATTCACGGTGGATGGCACATTAGACGTTTCTGGTGAACCAGACAACGGATCACTTTGAAAATTTAATGGAGGGCATATTCGGACATTCTCTAGCCAACTAAAATATTTTCGACAATGCGGTGTTGCCGCTTCTATAACATACGGGATAACTTATAAGGGAAGACCAATCGTTGTAGAATTATCTTTTTAATCAATCTTTCTGATTTGTTATTCTCTCCAGTCTCGTTCATTAATCCTTATAACAACGAAAAGAAACAAGATAGGTAAAGACGCTCTTGGTCGATCAGCTCTGTATGATTGACTGACTGTTCATAAGACAATAGCAAGTGACGTTGGTTATTGAGAGACGTTATTTGAGTTTTTTTTATTTTTTTAATTCAATAACATGCTGAATGAATCTGCAATCGAAGATTGAATCAGCCGTTGCTGATGCTTTGAGATATAACATTCGTCCTCGTAGTCAACGCACATACCCCTGATGATGTCAGCAGCACAAGCATACGAAACGTTTGGTTCCTTAGGTTCCGTTTGACCACGGTCTACTAAATTCCACGTGATTACAGAGTCAACAATGCGAAATAAATTCAATGAGAAGTTGACATTTGTGGTATTATTTGTCATCACAAAACCTCCAACATACGATTGAGGATTTTTTCCTACAACAGAACTGTAGTTTATAATTTTCTTTCCAAAATGCAAAAATTTCTTCATGGCTATTTAAAAAATGGCTAGCGCTGAAGAAACCATTATCAACTATGACAATTCTGAAGACAATGAAGTGCTGACAAATAAAAGTCAAAAATTTTACCAAATGTTAAAAATTTCCAAAAACTACCTGAAACTCAAGCATTTCATTTAATATGACAACTGACAACTGAAAAATTTGTCTGATCAATATATCAATGAGAAATTGAATATTTTTTTTTAGTTCAGTGGTGGCAGTGGTAGTGGACGGATGTGCCAATAACGACCGCACACAAAAAAGGTATGTGAATGACATGTGCTATCGCGAGACTCCACGTGTAGTGAATGTCCATCAGTAAAACATATTGNTTGGTAGCCGAAAAACCTTGAAATTTTCGAGCATTTTTCGTTTTTTTCGCAATATTTCGAAAAGGAGTGGTTTTAGCGAAGAACAGTCCCTCTTAAACCTACAAATTTCATGTAATTTTTTCTTATACGACCAATAGGAAGCGAGCTACAGCATCTCAAAGATGGACCATTTTTCTCAAAATGGAAAAAAAGCCAAATAGCGCTTTCTTTTTTATGTATATTTTTTCCTTCCACGACCAATAGGAAGCGAGCTACAGCATCTCAAAGATGGACCATTTTTCTCAAAATGTTAAAAAAGCCAAATAGCGCTTTCTTTTGTGTGTGTGTTATTGCCACCCATGCATTCTTTGGTTGAATTTTCGAATTATATTTTGGACTGATAAGGTTCTCCAGACCCCCCTCATCATCAACCTGAAGTAGGCATATCGAAACCCTCACAGTCCAATGTAATGTAAGAAAAAGCACTTTAACCTATTCGCCGAGCTTTCGCATTGTTTTAAAGCTTCATCAGGGCCTAAAGTCAGTGAAACAAAACTATGGTGAATGAAATAAAAAGAGTTTTCCACAAAATGGTACTTAGCAGAAAATTCGAAATAGGCGTTATTGTTATGAAAATGAAGTAGAATGATCTAGAACGTGTCTGTGAGCCCCCCCCCCCATTAGAAAATCATCACCAACTAAAGGAATAAAGGAGACAAGAGAGTGGAAAAACATTTTTATGGAAAAAACTTTTATTAAATAAGTGAAGTATTTGATTACAATAAAATTATTGAAAAATTGACCAATGAAAAGAGAAGTTAACCTTTCACTTCACTTCCTTCTTAGGCGTTTCGACGGTCCTGGTTCCTCACGAACAGGTGCCATGATGGGTGGGTCCTCGCAGACCTTATCCATGGTTGATGAGGTGAATGTATCTTCCTCTTCCTCACCTTCTGTGTCCAGGTCGGAGGAGTATAGTGTGACATTGTCGCAGTCGGTGCCTCTGCATTTCTTGCAGACGCTGGAGCATTTCAACACGGCTTTGTCGCACGAGCAGGCTCACTGACATCCAGATCTGCAAGTGCACGAGATACTTTCAAGTAGGCTTTTGGTTGTTGGGTCCTTCGTTGCATGCTGTGGAATCAGGCCCTGTAGATTGCTGGTCCACCCATAATGTTTGGGGTTCAAGTGTGTGGCACCCAGCCAATTTTGAATTTGGTAAAACGATCTTGGTGAGTGTAGAGCAGCAGCATCAGAAGTGGGTGGTAGTAAATTCATTCGAAAAAGGCGTTATTGTTATGAAAATGACGAATGAATTTACTACCACCTCATTTCAACAAATACCTACTCATTCCTCATGAGTTATCAAATTGGGGGGTGGAGTACCTTATCGGACCAAAATATAATTCGAAAATACAACCAAAGGATAGCTGGGGCGAAATAACACACACAAAAGAAGGCGCTATTTGGCCATTTTACCATTTTGAGAAAAATGGTCCATTTGTGAGATGATGTAGCTCGCTCCCTATTGGTTATAGAAGAAAACATTATTCATAAAATTTGTAGGGATTTCAATGCTCTACAACTTTGTATAAAGACTGTTTTTCGCTAGAACCACTCCTTTTCGAGATATTGCGAAAAAACCGAAAAATGTCCGAAATTTTCGAGGTTTTTCGGCTACCAAAAGTTGTGTCGAGCCCATTATACCCATTAAAACGAAATGAAAAAATAAAATCTTCTACCCCACATTTTGTAACGTGAACTCCTTTTTTTGTCTCTGGGAACTGATGGACTTCATGAGATCCAAGAGCTTCCAATGCATCCCGAAAGAGTCACTGCTTGTTGTGGATTTTGGGCTGGCGGCGTCATCGGTCCATATTTCATTCGACAACAACGTTCGTCAGGCTGTCACTATCAACGGCGAGCACAGTAGGTCGATAATTACCAATTTCTTTTGTCCTAAATTGGATGATCTGGACAACAACGGCAGGTGGTTTCAACAGGACGTGCCACACAGTTCATGCCACATTGAATAGTCTGCAAGAGCGATTTGAGGGCATGGCCATCTCACGTGGAGGTTATGTGAAATGGCCACCTAGATCATGCGATTTGACCCCGTTAGAGTTTTTTTCTTATAGGGTTTTTTAGTCGCAGGTGTATGCGAGTGAGCCACATAATAAATCAGTCCTCAAAGCCAACATAACCTATGCAATTGGTCTAATTTAGCCTGATTTATGCGCCAGAATTGGCGCATAAATTGGAAAATTGGAAAATCGTGGCGGAAATTTGAACGATGTTATATTATTTCTTTGGAATGTTCTATTTTCCAGATACGGTTTCTAAAAACAAAGCCATCAACGTTTTGAAGATGTGGAAAACGGACCAAATGGAAAAAATACGGGGAGAACTGAGAAGGCTGCGATCAATCGAAGACAAAATGAAAGATATTGACAGTCAATATACAGAAGAAGATGATGCTGACCTGTTGTTCCATGTTGATTAGAGTGACATGGTCAATGCGAGAAATTTTAATCAATTTCATGTAATAAAAAATAAAATAATTACTTGCGACGTGAAGTTTCTTATTTGTAAAACACATTCAGTAGATCACACCTATAAGTAAACTCCATTGTTATGCCTATAGGCTGAAAGTGACATCCAGAACATACGTGAAATTATCTTCCCAATCAATCTTTCTGGTTTGTTATTGTCTCCAGTCTCGTTCATTGATCCTTATAGCAACGAAAAGAAACAAGATAGGTTAACACGCTCTTCGTCGATTAGTTCTGTCCGATTAACTGACTGTTCATAAGACAATAGCAAATGGCGTTGGCTATTGGGAGACGTTATTTGAGTTTTTTTTTAATTCAATAACGTTCTGAATGAATCTGCAAACGAAGATTGACTCAGCCGTTGCTGATGCTTTGAGATATAACTTTTTTCCTCGCAGTCAACGCACATACCCCTGATGATGTCAGCAGCACAAGCATACGAAACGTTTGGTGCTCCATGTTCCGTTTGACCACGACCTACTGAATTCCACGTGATTACAGATTCAACAGAGCGAAATAAATTCAATGACAAGTTGACATTTGTGGTAGTATTTGTCATCACAGAACCTTTAACCCACGATTGATGAATTTTTTCTACAACAGAACTGTAGTTTATAATTTTCTTCTGAAAATGCGTTGAAGAAACCATTATTATGTCAATTCTGAAGACAATGAAGTGCTGACAAATAAAAATCACAAATTTTACTAAAAGTTAATAATTTTCCAAAAAAAAAATACCTGAAACTCAAGTCTGATCAATATATCAATGAGAAATTGAATATTTTTTTAGTTCTGTGGTGGCATTGGTAGTGGACGGATGTGCCAATAACGACCGCACACAAAAAAGGTATGTGAATGACATGTGCTATCGCGAGACTCCACGTGTAGTGAATGTCCATCAGTAAAACATATTGAGAGGACAAGCGACCTTACGCCAGTAACCAGGCTGGATGTCGACGGATCCATGAGGTCGTAATTTCGATAATATTATCCGTAACTGTCCAATTTAGTTTGTAACAATGCTTGGATTCCTTCACGAGAGAAGAACCTTTGGATGGGGATGAAAAACTGACGTGTTCGAGGTGCAAGGAAAGGAGAAAATGCGCAAAGTCTCTATCAATCGATAAGTTTTCCTGTATTTTAGTAATTCATTTGAAAATATTCTCTCCAACGAGAATGTTGCGATAGAATTTCTTCTAGAAGGATTGGCTATGAGCAATTTTGCAGCAGATAATGTAGCTACTTGTCGTTATAATCTATATCCCCCTTCGAATCACAGTGGGAGTACTGACAGCGGACATTACACAGCATGCTACAGACAACCCTACACTGGCACATGGCACGAATACAACGTTTCACCAATTTCATCAAATTCGCTAGTGAGTAGTGAATGGAGAGGCATACGTCCTCTTTTATGAAAAGAAGAAAACGAAACAACACCTTTGAGATAACTGAGAGGATGTTTCTTCATGCTCCTGTATTCATAGATTTGATGATTATATCCAAAAATGTATTTGTTTAGGCACTTGTTGTTGAAAAATATTATACAGTAGAGAAATTCTCCTTTGAAGAAATAACATATCTTCATATTTTAAGTGTGAATTATATTGGATTTGATGAAAGCAACCATTCAGTTGCCACTGGTCATTTGGAATAAGAGCGGCAACTTTCAACCCTCTAGATTTTTTGATCACCAAAACTGAAAACTTATTAGTTTGTGACTAGCCGTGCATTCCGAATCAAATTACCAAATCATGAATGTATGAACAGTAATTAGAAAATATTAAAACCGTTGACAGGTTATAGAAAAATTTGATTTTCTGAAATCCAAGATCTTGGTTCTATTCGCTTGTTGAATATTTGAGAGTGATAACCTTTTATGTTTCTCATCCAATTTTGCATTTATTTTGCACTTTTTGCCCTAGAATAAATTCGAGGGCATACCCTAGAATAAATTCTGTCATTCTACAGCATCAATTAGTAGCTCAAAACACAAAAACGCGAACTAACACTAGTTTTCACTTCTTTCCGTAGATCAATTCAAAAAATCTCAACATTGGTTGGCAACTACCACTATATTTTTTCAACACATCTGCATTTTTTACTCTGTGAGATCGCGTCAATCTGTCAAGTGTCTAGCTACCACAGAATTCGTTCACGTGACAACACGTGAAGTTTGAAGTTAGACAGAACAAATTTGCAGTCGCTAAGTTGTGTCAGTGTTCGTTGGACGTTTTTGATTGAGTAGAGAAGTCAAGATGATTTCGTCAAGACAGGCAGCCAAGGAGCATGTTTTAGCAGTTTCCAGAGATTTTGTATCACAACCAAGACTCAGTGAGTACACATTTTCATTTTATTTCCATTTACGGTCAAAATTGGTAGATAAAACTTCAAAATGATTGGGTGGGTCTCATATCTAATGGTGGACTAGAAACTGGTCATATGACCAAAATTTTATCGTTATTGATCTATTCCGTTGATTAGTTTCTGAAATGAGATTTTATTTGATGCTACTTATTTCATACATTTCATCATCACTCATAATTTCGGGTTAACTTTTCCAAATCAGCTGTTTATACCATCATGTGACATATCCCATGATAGCCACTCCTCTAGATTCAACACAACAAATAAATATTTCTTTCATTTCAGCCTACAAAACAGTCTCTGGTGTAAACGGCCCTCTGGTAATCCTCGAAGATGTTAAGTTCCCCAAGTACAATGAAATCGTACAACTCAAACTGGCTGATGGCACTATACGTTCGGGACAAGTTCTGGAAGTCAGTGGGTCAAAAGCTGTGGTTCAAGTGTTCGAGGGCACATCAGGAATCGACGCCAAAAACACCGCTTGTGAATTCACAGGAGATATTTTGAGGACTCCTGTTTCTGAAGATATGTTGGGACGTGTTTTCAATGGATCAGGAAAACCCATTGACAAAGGTGAGGAAACTGTAAATTTTCATGTTTCGGTATAAGTAATAACAAGCCATAGAAGCTGAAGGGTTCAAAAAATCTTCATACATGTGATTCTTGACATGTGAATATTATGACCAAAGGTGAACCAAATAGTGGTGGTTTCAACTTTTCCCAGAATTCTTCAAAACTATCATTGTGTATGTGAATACAAAGCACATACGTAGACTGGGTAGTAGTTTCAATGGACTCTGTATGTTTTTTTGACTATAATTGATACCAATAATGTGAATGCTATGACCACGCTTTCAAACTGAATAAATATCTATGCTCTATTTCTGTGATTCTGCAAATAATTCGTCAGCTATGACTAAGAGACAAATTTTAATAATGTTTTTTCAGTACTCATCTACAAAACTGATACATTAGACTTTTTATGGAAACAGCTAGGTATGGTACTTTGATGATTTGATTTCTCCAGTTATATTGTTTTGCTCTTCACTCATACTCAATTTAGTTATCACTACCTTTCTATATCGATTTGCTATCTAATGGTTAGATTGATGATTTTTCATTTGGTGAATTGTATTTCGTAGTCAGTGTCTTGTATTTCAATACATTTTCTTTTTGATGAAATTTTATTGTAATGGCTAAAGTTTCAGTTCATTTGACTAAGATAAAAAGTTACCGTTCAGGCCAGTGAAGACTGAGACAGTTTATCTCAGAAAGTAATGGAAATATTGAGAGACTAAATGACTTTTAAATAGCAAAAAAAAAATTAAAGTAGATGATACAAACATCATCTATAGATGACAGCTGACACTAATGACAAACACAAAGAGTTGCCAACATAAAAAATACATGTGCTTCAAATGCTCGTCAACTATATTTTCTTATTGAAAAATCCAGGTATCTGCTGCCAGAGAAGAAGTGCCTGGTCGTCGTGGTTTCCCAGGTTACATGTACACCGATTTAGCTACCATCTATGAACGTGCCGGCCGTGTTGAGGGACGTAACGGATCCATCACCCAGATTCCTATATTGACTATGCCCAACGACGACATCACCCATCCTATTCCTGATTTGACTGGTTACATTACTGAGGGACAGATATATGTTGACCGTCAGCTCCACAACAGGCAAATCTACCCTCCGATTAATGTGTTACCATCTCTTTCTCGTCTCATGAAGTCCGCTATTGGTGAAGGCATGACCAGGAAGGATCACTCTGATGTGTCTAATCAACTGGTGAGTTTCAGTTTTCATATATGGGTTTGTGATATAAAATGATTTTGACTGAAGTTGAACATCTGTAAAAATCAAGAAAAAGTTTCTAAAGAAGTAAAGTTATATATTTTTATCATTGTGCATTAACAAGTTAGACTCGAAATAAAACATCAGAATGCATATATATTAAATTCCTTTGAATATAGAGATGTACTTCAGAAACAAGAAAATGAAATCATCAAAGTTCGGACCACTCTTGGTTACCAAAATGATTATACAAAGGACAATTTTTTTTTATTACCTACCAGACTCAGTTATCAGTTGTTAGAGAAGGGTTTGGCTTCATGCACGAAAATTGAGGCTTTATGATTGACTCCCAAGTCCTTGCTTATCAAACACACTCCTCAATTTTTGTGAAATCATCTTTTTTCGTTTTTCCGTTCGTAACTTCATCTGTTTCTTAGTCAGCCGTCTTTTTACTGCCTTCTAATCTGACCTAACCTTTTTTGATGTTCTCTGTATGGTTTTCCATGTTTAAAATCAACATCACAAAAAATGACAGAGATTGTGTTCCCGATTGCAAATAAGATTTATGTTTAAATACACATTCTAGCAATGACGTTCTGTTAGATCTAAGGTCTTCGACAGCATTTTCGTTGATAGTCTGCCGGAAAAAGTTCAAAAATATGAACTTCACAGCTTTAATTTCCGTTGAAAAATTCCTAAAAGACGTCAGTTGGTATCTCATAACAATATCAATACCTAAACAATAATTATGCATAGAGTTCCATAAGGGTCATTGATGGAACCATTACTCTTCATACTGTATATGAATGACTCACTATCTTTTATCGATACATCGAAGTTTGTTCCAACATCATGAATCTGAAGAATTCATCGATAATTATAATGAAGCATCCACTGAATTTAGTGAGTAATTTCAAGAAAATGGTGTAATATTAAACACATCTAAAACGATATATGTGCATTTACCGTATTTTTATAAATTTGCGATCATAGTAGAATCTATTTGAGACCATGTTGCAAATTGATTTCAATTTTTTGAGCATTTGTTCCATAACAAATCAGCATGGTTTCAACAGCATATAGTTTCAAACTACCTTTCAATTTCAATTTGTAAAGAGAATCAACATATATGACGAATAAAACCGGTCCAAGGTCAGAACCCTGGGGTACACCGTAATTAATGTCTATCGTTAAACACATAGCAAATTGTCAACATTCTTTCTGTAATTGTGGTTTGAAAAACTACTCCTGTGTTCTTTCATTCTTTGGGAAAAGGTGCTGCGTGTTTGGCCAATATAAAGTTTTGGGCAAGAACGCTTATATACTTCAGATCTATGACACTAAAGTTTTGCCTTAATTGTTTTCTATAAGTTTGCTGAAATTATTTATTCTGTGAGCAATGTATAAGTAACCATTGTTGACAGCAATGTTTTTGATAAAACACAGTTACAATGGAGTACTCAGTAGTCTGCGAAGCATACTATTAAATGCTGCTACTTTATGCTGATGCTTAAAATTGGCTTATTCTGTTAATCACTAACCTTTTTGTTTCAAAAATAACTTAATGAAAAAAAAATAATATGAATATAATATAACAGAGTTCTCTATTAGTGTTGATAATAAACTGTCTCAAATGTTAATCAACTCAACATTATTTTCAGTATGCTTGTTACGCTATTGGTAAGGATGTCCAAGCCATGAAAGCCGTAGTAGGAGAAGAGGCTCTCACCCCAGACGATCTCCTCTATCTGGAGTTCCTGACCAAGTTTGAAAAGAATTTCATCTCGCAAGGAAACTACGAAAACCGTACGGTGTTCGAGTCACTCGACATCGGCTGGCAGCTGCTCCGTATCTTCCCTAAGGAGATGCTGAAACGTATACCAGCTTCCGTACTGGCAGAATTCTACCCAAGAGACTCTCGTCACTAGTTTGTTTAGGATGTCTATCCCCCTAGGTTTGTTACAAATGTCCACTTGTATTTTATCGATAGTCGTACTGTATAATTTTAAGCCCATCGCGGTGCAATTTGTAAATATTCAATTCGAGTTTGTCATAAACGTTGAACTTCACTTTCAGTTCAGGGTTCGAGAAGGTTTGTCAACGTTTCGGTCACCTGGGGACCATCATCGGTTTCTTGGAGAAGGAATGCAGTTGATGACAGGCCACCGGAACGTTGTTGAACCTTTCGAACTGAGAGGCAGAGGTCAAAATTTACCATCCCAGCTTTGTTTCAGTCGAACGGGTCGATATTTGTTACTTTATTTCTTTCACACTGTTGTTACCTGGTGTATTGTTGGTGATTGAAAGGTGTTATCGCTGTTTTTTCATGTAGAAAAATTTAAGACAATACTGTAATTAGTGTAAGTAGATGTTTTGTCATTGATCAGTTGCACCCGGAGGTCCTTCTGTCGTTTTCCTCGTTCTTTTGTATTTTTCAAAGTGGAAAACCAACATTCCATAAATGTCATTACCCAAGTTGTATAAAGCAATACACCCCCCTATATACAGCTTTCAGTATTTTTATTCTAGATGGTGAACGGAAGTTTTTCTTGTTGTAGGTTTTGACATTATCGATGTTACTATAAAAATCTAATTTTACGATTTAGATTAGTGTACAAAACTTGTGAATAAACAGTATACACATGTTGAGTTTTTGCTTTCTTTGTCTTCTTTCAGAAAAGGTACACAGACCGACAAAGCTTTTAGTGAGCTGAATAAAAAAAATATGTTTAATCGAAGAAGGTAGACGTTTTGTCTACCGCTGCGGTAGATATTTTCAAAGGCGATGTGCTAACGGTCACAATACCCGAGCTGGTGCTCTGGTTCTTGTTGTATCCAACACGTTAACTTCAGAACTAGGCACTATATTTATTTTGTTCTTAGTTGTATTACAAGTTCGTGTATCTCTAAGAACAGGTAGCCAGCTTCAATTAATGTTCATTGTCTGGTTTATCTGATGATGCAGCAGTAAATATACTAAGAAACTGTAAAAAATTCAATGATAATATTCCTTCTATCAGAATATTTGCAGAACAAACGACTGCTCAACGAGAGTACAACAAAAAATTAAAATTAAAGGTGAATAACATCATAGCTGAAGGTGATTATTCTAAAACTATCAATTGGATCAGAGAATACCTCACGAATAGAAAACAGACAACAAAAATTTGTGACCTAATGTCGTCAGTAATTACAGTGAATCATGGAGTTCCTCAGGGTAGTATTTTGGGCCCTCTATTGTTCATTCAATACTCAGTCAAAAAGAATTATAAAGTACACATTATGGATAAAATTTGGAAGAAGAATCAAGTGAACATATTTCGAAACAAAATTGAGAAAAACATTGTGTATAGTTGAAGTAAATGATATTGTGTACAGTTAAAGTTGCCGGCACTCTCAAAGGCCAAAAAACAATACATAGAAACGAACCGACTGAACTAGTGCAATGTGGACTGAAGAATTGGCGGTTCTTATTGGATAATTTACACTGAGTTTTGTGATTGGCTGAAGAGTCACTAAAATTAAATTTGAAGCCATGTTACAGTGACGAATAGAAGGCGGGGATGGTTATCGCCGTCGTGTTTTCAATGTTCAGTTCAGGAACTGATCGCGATTTGAGTTTTGAAATTCGATATTGGTGCAGTTATAATTACTGAAAATTTGTTATCTGTTCAAAATGTGGCGTCCTTAGACAAGTACTAATAGTAATAACGAGTGTCATAACAACGCAGACTTTTTCTAGTGCAGTGATTTCAATAGCGATGGTGAACAATGCGAAACAGAGATACCAAAGAATAAGATTTGAATATTGAAACACAGAGTATGTTTTACTGTATATAAGAGTCTACATCTCGAATTTGGTTTCGAGGGAAACAAACTATTGCATCAGATTTGACCAAAATTCCTTTGTCAACTGTACGTAAAATAGTAAAAAAAAAAACTTATGAACGCAAGATTCGATGTGATACAGGATTACCAAAACCTTTAGATGTTCATCTAATGAATTCATTGAAAAAAACAATATACGACTGTTACAAAAGCAATGAGATTGCTACAACTGAAATCATAAAGAATAAATTGAATACTTCCGACCATAACGTGAGCTGCTGTGACAAAACTCTTTAGAATTTGAAAACTCTTCAGGATTTAGATTTAAAATAATAAACAAACGTCAAGCAGTTATGGAAAGGCAAAGAATAGTGAAATTGCGTAACAAATAACTAAATATAGACAAGAACAACGACGAATTTTCTATTTGGACGAAACTTGGTATGAGACTCACGACACAGTTTCGAAAGGGTGGACTGATGGTTCGAGAATGTGTACGCCTAACATGCTTGCAAACAAAGGATCGCGACTAATCATTGTGCATTGCGGAGTAAGTAAAGGATTTGATTCCTCCGGTTCAGTAAACGATCGACCGCCGTACGTCGACGAAACGCAAGATCTACTGAAAACATCGCCGCTGTCTGTGAGAGTGCAGGAGAATCCGTGATAGTTAATTTCGCGTCCCTCACAAGAACTCGGCCTTTCGCAGACTACACCTTGGTGAATTTTGCGGCGCGACTTGGGCCTTCACCCGTACAAAATTCCATTGACCCAGAAGCTGAAGGAAAACGACCATAGACAACGGCGTATGTTCGCTGAATGGACTCTGGAGCAACTGACCCTAATTTTCATCAAAACATCTTCATCGATGAAGCCCTTTCTGGTTGAACGGGTACGTGAACAGACTAAATTATTGAATTTGGACCAATAGATCCCGGAAAAGTAAAAGTGGGGTTTTCTTGAGACGTAGGTGTATACCAATAAGCTATAAACCACAGCGGTCCTCAAAGACAATATAACCCATGCCATTGGTCAAATTCAGCCATCAATAGGTCTTTCAAAAGAATAAAAAATTTAGATGATACCTCACACACACTTTGTTTTATTTAAATTTGAAGTTAGGAAGCCCCTAATGAAAGACCCCTAAGATTATATTTGGCCTTCTGATTTTCTACGATTCGTTTGGTATACTTACTTTTTTATATTGAAATTGATATCCCTGTTTAGGTGGAAAATTCGGAAAAAATAAATAACAAACTATACCTCTTCTATATATTTCAAATAATTCTAAAAACACATATTGAAATCTACAATGGAAAAATGAAACCAAATCAATCATTATCATTATTTACGGTGGTGATATAATTCATTACCAAAATGAAAACTGTACCCTAACAAATCTACTGATCCGCAGCAGTATTTTCAGCCAATCTATCACTTTCCAATGGCCTTTTCTGATACCTCTTCACAGGCGACTTTCCCTCAGATTTTTTGTCCAACAGCGACTCGATATCAGTCTTTTGAATCGGTTTGAGCGTAGCATTTATGATGGGCTGACCAGCGTTCTTTAGAACCACTTGTCCCCCTTTCATTTCGAGAATGCCCTGCTTTGCCATTTCCTTCATTTCCTCTTTCGTCACTATGAATTTCTGCACTCTTACAGTCTTCTCGCCAACTTTCATGTTGGACACTTTCTTATTCTGCAAGTTGCTTATCATCTGAGGCGAGAGGTTCCCGTAAGTCGTCTCGATTCGGACTTCTGGTAGGGGGACCTGAGTCGTTTCTTTGAGGGAGCTCAGTCGGATGTCATTCAGAGCTGGTGCCTTTTTTTCTGTCGGTTTTCGCTGGTATACTTTGGTACCCTCTTGACGTATTATTGGTTTGATTACTTCTTGAACAGGTTCTTCCTCTGGTTCGGATTGACGTTGCTGGGGTTGCTCCTCGTCATCAGAGGGTATTTCACTTTTGAAGAACCCAGAGTAGTGTTCTTCGTCTTCTGCTTCCTCATTCTGCTCCACTGATCGAACTTGAACCGGGACCACCTGAAAAAAACACATTTTGACACATCATTTACGATGGTGGTCAGAGAAGTTTCTGACCGCAACATGAAGATGGCAGCACTCGTAAATAAAAGCTAGTAAATTTCGTTGTTTATCTGTTGACAGTTACCAAAGTTTCAGCCATTTTGGACGCGCAGTCGTTTGAGTGAGTAGTTGTGAGTGTTTATGAAAATGGATAAATCAAGTATCGTGCTGTCATTAAATATTTATTTTTGACAGGCAATATGTCTACACAAATTAAAGATCAGTTGGATTCTGTGTATGGGGACTCTGTACCATCATTTACCATAGTGAAATTTTGGGCAGCTGAATCAAAACGTGGCTGTGAGAGCTTGGGAGACGATGAACGCTCGAGACGTCCAAAAACTGCAACTACCGACGAAAACCTCGCCAAAGTTCACCAAATGGTGCTAGACGACCTCCGAATTAAAGTGAGAGAGATAGCAGAGGTTATGATATGTATACGTCACATATTAAATCAACATTTAGGCATTAGAAAGCTGTCCGCGCGTTGCGGTGCCGCGTTTGCTCACGTTGGGCCAAAAACGTGTTCGAATGTACATTTCCAACGCTCTGTTGGCGCAAGTAATCCGAGTTTTGGTGCCGATTAACTACTGAAGATGAAACTTGGATACACCATTATATACGCAAAACAAAAATACAGTCCAAACAGTGGACTGCAGTGAGGTCTGAAGTGAGTGGGTCTATTCGACCCTCCACCGCAACTCGCAAGGGTTTAGTGTGGCCCACACCGATACACACTCGACTAAATAAACCCAGCTTCTTAACGAAGCCAATTAGTTTGTATGGTGAGTGGAAAAAAAAAGCAAAAACTGTTCTTTTGGCTGGGAAAGTGATGCCAACTGTTTTAGTCATGGAATTGTTGTAATCGAATATCTTCAAAAAGGAAAAACCATTACAGGAGCACACTATGCATCATTACTTGACAAGCTGAAGGCAGAACTTGCGGAAAAACGGCCAAATTTGCAGAAAAAGAAACTCCTGTTTCACCAGAAAAACACACCGTCTCACACCTCAGCGGTTGCCACTGCGAAAATCCACGAATTACGGTTTGAACCACTTGACCATCAGCCTTACTCACCAGATCTAGCCCCAAGCGACTTCTTTTTGTTCCCTCATCCAAAAATTGCGAAGGACAGAGATTTTCGTCAAATGAAGAGGCAATCACCTTCGTGAACGATTATTTTGCAGAGAAAATGCCGAGTACTATTTGGACGGGTTACAGAGATAGGAGAATCGCTGGGAGAAGTGTGTAGAGTTAAAAGGAGACTATGTTGAAAAA
>NW_019289766.1:336762-354239 GCF_000500325.1 Leptinotarsa decemlineata
ATTAGTGAACTTCAAGAAGTTTGTTTATTAAATCATTAACAAAACCACAACCTCTTTTAATTTTACGATCACTTTCAATACGTCCCCTCCAACAAACCAGATATTGCCTGTCACATAAAATGTGGGACACCCGGTATACCTTTATATACCAACCTCGAGTTGGGTGTTCCACAAGGTTCCTCTCGAATGTCATGAAAAATGCAAAAAGTTTAGCTCCATAAGAAAATACATGGGATTTTGTGCTCGGACCCAGTTTGTTCACCTACTCATTTGAATTTTCCGCTGTACGCGCGGTAGCTTCTGATTGGTCGACTGTATGACGGCAAAAGTGAAAGAGTGGGCTCCTATAGCTATATTACTTAGCATAGTCTTTCTCAAAGTGGGCGATAACGCCCCCTTGTGGGTGCTGGAGGCCTATAGAGGGGGCAGTAAAGGGCACAGAGAAGATTGGGAGGCGTTGAAGCGGTTGGGGAGGGGCGATGGCTAATTTAAAAAAGTTTTTTTCTTTGCTTTTAACACAAACTTTACCGCTCCTTTACGCTTAACGCGTGTTTCCTCGTGTAACGCCATCTAGGGGACTAGACAGTAACTATTTCCTGTCCGATAGTTGTCAAACTGTACAAAAGATGGCGGTAAGCTTCAATGCGAAGTGAGAAGTTTCCATTCTCGAAAGTACTAGGCCCGCCCGCTGCCTCATATAAAAGCGCGTGCGCCATCCAGCCAGTAATGTCCTTCGATGATATTATGAACACAAGTGAATTTAGTTAGCGACTAGCTAGGTAAAGTGCTGTACGTGCGGTGGTGAATACTGTGAGTGGTGTCATTAGCAAGTTTTTATTACTCGATTCTTTACTTCGGCATTTTTTAAGACAAAATTATGTCTGAAGCGAAAAAGAAGAAACGGCAGTATAGCGCGGAATATGTAAAATATGGATTTATCGAAAATCCCACAAATCCAACTTCGCCTATGTGCCTTCTATGTCAATAAACATTTTTGAATGAAGCGATGAAACCCTCAAGGATAAAAGATCATTTGAATAAAATGCATTAAGATAAAAAAGACAAAAGTCTGACTTATTTTCAAAAACTGGAAAAAAACACTCAGCTCAGCAGCGGATATCATCCAAAATATTCCTTTGAGCAATAGTTCCGTGCAAAGACGAATTGATGAGATGGCTGAAAACATTGAAGAGTCATTGTGCAATCATCTGAAGACTTCTAAATTCTCAATTCAGTTAGATGAGTCCACTTTACCAATCAATGAAGCATTGTTGTTGTCATACGTGAGGTTTATTAAAAATGAGAAAATATATCAAGAACTTGGTTTTGTCTATTTGAGTCGAATTTTGTGTGAAAACTTAAATTAAATTCTCAAAAACACTTGATGTGTTGACAGTGGCATACGGTGAGTGTACTCCGAGTCAGAAGAATATTTACAAGTGGTACAAGTTTTTCACAGAAGGTCGAGAAGATGTGAATGACGAAAACTTTTAATTCTTGGTTGAAACCCAACCGCAACGCAAATTCCCATTGTTAGATCTAACCTTCACATTTTCTGTTGAGTTTTGGTAATATGGTAAAAATGTATCTGCAAGGGGTTAAAAAAACGTTTGGGAGCCTCTGATCTAACATATGTTGATACATTATTTGCTGATCATCTGCTATGGAAAAATTATTCACCTCAAGTGAATCGAATCATCTTTTGTTTGAAACTGAAAAAAAAACAATTAACTGACATTCAAGTGCTCTTCACAAAATCTGACAATTCAGAAATAATAGAAAATAAAACCTGTGCCAAATCTTTAGAAATCCTAATTGACAATGAATGCAAATTCAATATACATTTGACAATATTTCAAAAAAGTTGTCTTTTGGTTCTATGCAGTTAAGATGATATGATAAGGGTATTCTATAGCTAAAATAGTGTATCACTAGGTATTTGAAACTCACTTGAGCTGTGGGATTTCATTTTGGGGTAGCTGCAGCAACTATCTATTCAACAACATATTAAATTTGTAAAAAATATCTTTGAGATATATGTATGATGATGAATATAACAAACCATGTAAGTCACTATTCAAATCCCACAAAAATATCAACTGCAGAATCATTATATATCTTAGAAAAGGTATTGATTTAAATGGACTTATTTACTCACTTACTTGAGTACAAATATATTTTGGAACATCGTTATGTATCATCTCGTGCCTACTCAATAGAGACTGCTTTGAGAATGATTTCTTGCACACGCTGCAAGGATATAAGTTCAATGGATTGTGAGTTTTGAAATGCTTCTGGAGATCATGCTTCGTGAAAAATTTTTTCTTGCACTCTGGACAAGTGAAAGAACGTTCCCTCTTATGTATGGAAACGTGAAGATCCAAAAGCTGCTTGAGAGGAAAAGATCTTTCGCAGTGAGGGCAGGGAAAACAATCAGTTTTGACCAGATCAACACGAGCAAGTCTGTTGGCATAACTTTCGTTGTCCTCTTCCTCTTCCTCTTCATCATTGCTATCCAAAGTTCGCACCCCTTCTTCATATCCTTCTTCCTCGTCATTTAGTTCAGTCCCACCCTCAGCACTGATTTCATCTTCGTTCATAATCGAATGTTGAGCCACTTGATTGTCCTGTTCATTAGATCCCGATTTGGTAGAAGGTTTCTTTGGTAAATAGACTCCTTTCAGGTTATTAACTATGTGAGGCTTTGATAGTTGCCCAGTAGCAAGAAAAAGTCTCAATGCGTCGTCTGCTTTCTTGCAATTCGTTTTGAAATTATAAGCTTGAATCGTGAGGCTACGACAAGTGTTGCAAATGAGCTGAGGCATTCCATCATTTCTGAATACTTCAATGGCAATGCATGCCATAATCTGAAGGGGTAACGGGACAGATTTTATATCTGGCTCATACGTAACTTTATCGTGAATGCCGGACAACTCGGCATCTTCAGAAAGACAGAAACGACAAATTTTCATCTGCCTGAGAATATTGGTTCTGTCGTCCATAGTAACCAGCTTGCTTTGTTTTTTACCACTCAATCTCTCTTTATCATCATTGAAAAATCGTCTTTTCTTTGAAATTCAGAAATATTCCTTTCACACAAACCACATTTCCATTAATATTTATTTTTCAAACATCTTTTAACATAAATATTTTGAGAAACAAACTTAAATGTCAAAAAACTGTCAACTGTCACCTCACAAGCCAAAATCACAGAACAGTTAACAATCAGAATGAACGCTCGAGGCTTAGACAAGGAAAGATATATCTAAGGCTCGAGGCGACGCCTAAAATCAAATGAAGCCAATTTCGATGACCTTTGATATTTAGTGGGGACGACAAAGCGTTATTGATATCAAACAGACATTATAGGCATGTCGAGTTCATGGATTCGAATAGTTTGAAAGAAAATATCGAATCTCACACTCTTTTGTGACTCAGACCGTACTTTATCTCTCACATCGAACAATAAACTATCTTTACCAATAAACCAAGGACTTTTCCCAATCAACAGAACTGCAATACTGAAGATGAATTATCTTGCAGTTGCAGTGCCTGTTTCGAATTCATTTCATTATCAGAATTTCCGTTTGACGGCTTCAACCAATGAGAAACTCATCCTGAGAAGATGGCGGCCTGTTTTTGCGCAAGAGAAACACTGCAGTTTGCCCGCTCTGACGATTGTCATTCTGACTGTTTATTTTTATATCATGAGTCACAAAACTCCAAAGATTCAAAAGGATGGAGTGGCTGAAACTGTAACATCATTTTCACATTGCACCTAAACTATATGCATTCAACAAACAGAGTAACCCAAATAAAGATTGATGCGTACTCAAAGTATGATCACCATGCACATTTGTATCTTTTGAATAAAATAAACAAGCCGCCTTACGCTGGCCAATCAGATTTAACTGCAATCGGCCTGCAAAATTCATTGTTACAGTGTCGAAGTCGAAGTAGTCAGTTACGTTCCAACCCCTATGGTGTGTACATATATAATATTGTATAATGTTGAACACATTAGACAGTGAAGATTGAATTCTGCGGTCGATAAGTTACATTATCGAAACAACTGTATACATGCGCATAGAAAAAGTGAAAGTATTCAGGAATCTGCCAACGCTTGAAAAGCTTGTTATTATTATTTGAAAAGATTTGTGATGCACTGTTTGGAACCCTTAATATAGTGTAATGAATTTACCTGGAGTTTTATCCCACCAGCAAACCTTTACTTCAACACTTCGACACGTGTTTTGATCACCAAGTGAACAATCATCAAGAGAAAGATTAAACAGTGATCATCTTCCTCTTGAAGATGATCATTTGGTGATCACAATACGTATCGAGGTGTTGAAATAACGGTTAGGTGTTGGGATAAAACTACAGTAATATTAATTTGAAAAGTTGTTGGTGTTTTCTTCACAATAAAGAACATATATAGAATGAAAACGGAAGTAGTCGAGTCTAAACAAATAATGAGATATCGATTCAGCTTGTCTATCATTCAGTTACAATCAGCTTCACTGCAGGAGGTATATGGGTTCTGTAAGATTGAACGACTGTATCAATCTTAGTCATCCCAACAACAACAAATCGTTTATTGAGGACAGTTTACAAAAAATAGTTTTAATTTTCATATCATATAACCACATCTTCATGAATGATAATTTTATGAACACTGAACCTCTTATGGAAACTTTTAGTAATTTTCAGAGAATTGGAAAGTTGAAATGAATTATTACAGGTATTCATATCTGAAACTGAAACCAATGAAAAAAAAGATAGCTCTGGATTTATATTCCTATATGTAGTTTCATGATTGAAACCCTATTCTCAATGAAGTTTAAATATATTTCAACTTCTTATTTGCATAATTCGGAACAGTCATTTTATTCGCAAAATTTGACCCCTCATGGGTATGTGGTAGTAACATAAGTAACATAACTACATAAAAAATGGTGAATATAACTGATAAACACCAATACATTCAAAATTCACTCACTCAGGAGGTTCACCACATTGGGATTGTACTAAAGGAACACCTAAATCTTTCACCTTTGCTTCTGAAATTGAAACTAATGACTACCTAGAAAACAAATTTTACACTCTAGAAGGAATGAAAAGAAATTTTCCGACAAAACGACAAAAACCTTTTATAAAAAACACCTCACCGCTGAAAAACATTGCCTGGCCTACGGCCTATGTGAATTGGATCACTTGTGTAAAAAAAATAATAAGAAATAGAATTATCGTAGTTAGGTTAGCTTGTCATTGGTAATTTGAAAAATTAAAAATGTATCTTGGTTTCTTTTAATTTAATTGTTGCCTTGTGAAGTGTTAGAGTATATGTATGTTCATGTAACTTTTTGCGGTGTTCGAGATTAATTATATGTGTTTCAGTCATTGGGGTGAGTTGGTTATGTCATATAATAACTCTTATATAACCTAGAAATTTTATTTTAAGAGTATTGGAAAAGTCGATATTATATAATTAAAATTCAGTTTCCACATCTAATATGTGATTCAGTATATAGTGGATCTCAATATTTGGTGCATCAATAACTGTTGCATATTTTTCATTCGGTTTGTTATTGCCATGAAACTTCCATTTTTGATAGGCTCATCATATCTTTCAAGTTTTTGTCTTTGTACAGATGAAAATCCTTCAATATTCACATTATTCCTACTTGTATCATAATGATTATATCTTAGACGTGTACAGTGCTAGTAATCGCACATAAAAATTTTAGACCTCGTTAATTATTAGCTTGCACAAAATTCGGACCTTTTTTTGTAAACCAGATGAGAAGGTCGGACAAAGTTTTCGTAAAATGGTATACTTTTTTGATAAGGCAGTTGAGAGCTTTGCTTATAGAGACGCCTGAAGAAACTATTGTATAGCGAAACTGGTGTTGCGTTCGAAACAACTACCTTTATATGATATGAACAATGAATAAAACAAAAAAATAACCCTTTGAAATTAATTACTTCCTTCCTTCCTTTGGAAGTTTCCACATTTTTTGTATAAAAACGGAGAAGTAGAAATCCAAAACACATCATTTTTATACATACTAGTTCTTGTACCGAATAGTCAGCTTTAAGTTAATTTAGGGGGTCCAATCCCAAATCAGTTCAAAGGTGGTATCCAATATTTTTATCTCCAAACCATAATTATCTATGATAGTCTGTTTCAGGGGTTAGTTAGAATTGAAACCAAAATGGACAGAAAAGCATACATGAATATGAATGACTGTTCAAGAAATGGTAATGAAATGGCATGAAATAAACAATTTCGAAGGTGTTTGATCTTTCATAACCGTCTGTACAGGCTGGGCCAAAATGGACACTTTCAAAGGGAATCTGTTTTAAAACTAGATAGATGAAAACTGATGGCTGTGTATGAGGGTCAAATTTCATGACAAAATTTAATGGTGAAAACTGCATATCGATATTTATCATACTTTCTGAGTTACAGCATGTTTTTCGAAAAGTTGCTGTGACTTTTTTCCTGTTTAAATTTCATTTATATGAAAACATTTCCTCAGCAATTTTTCACGTAGAATTCAATGGTGTAAAAAACTCATTTTTAAAAATGAGATATCAATAGTTATTGATGGAAAACTATTTTTTCAATGAGCACCCTCTGTTTTTCACAGCAGTAATTAAAACGCATATTTTCAATAAAACTGATAACAGTTTATACTATATTTACTAGTAATAGATCAAGCTTTTACAATAATAGTAATAATAATGATAAAGAACAAACAATGAAATATATTTCTTCAGAGAAGGTGTTTGAAGTATCTACCAGCTTCTCATACACACAGGCGACACCTTTTCTGAACGTTTTTTGCCGAATTAATCAGTTCAATAAGGTTAGGTTAGGTTAGGTCCAAAGTGAGTGGGTCTATTCGACCCTCCACCGCAACCCGCAAGGGTTTATTGTGGCGCACACCTATTCTCACTCGGCAAAACAAACCCAGCTTCTTAACGAACCCGATTAGTTTGTAAGGTGAGTGGTCTTTCAGGTCAAATGGTAAGAGTACGGCTTTGCCGATCTCTAAAGACCTGATTCGGTCCCCAGCAGGGCAGGCACAAAGTATATGCTCTGTTAATGAGGTAGTCGGATAGTCAAGTTGCAAGATTCCCACCTTGATAGGAGTGAGAGAAGCAAAACTTTGTATCACTGTCGCCTCCGATTCGTATGTAGAATTGGTCGGCAATTTGAAAATAGTAACGAATCTGTAGTCGCCCCTGAACGATATGCCGGCTGACTCATCGAATAAACACATGAAATCACCGCGAAAGAATGCAGTCGGGAATCGCCGGTAAAACTAGAACCGAACCGACTACCGGATTTCTAGAAAGGACCGTTACTGATATAAGCCTGGCTTCCCTACCCAAGAGGGCAGTTCAGAAAGTGAATCGAGCGGCTAAACAAGAAATTCAAATAGTGGAAATAAATTAAGTGTTAGTATATTGAACACATANTTAATTAGGTTGTGATTAGTGAAAAATTGTTGGAAATAAATTTGTTTAAGACAGCTAATTCATTAATTTGTCACAATAAGATACTTAATCAAAGTGTGCGTTTCAAAGCCTACACGAAAAGAACTAAAAGATAACTCTAGCAGAACATCAAGTGTGCTACGTTTTTGGGAAAGTTAATTTTGAGTTCTATTGAAATATGCAGGAATATAAAGGGTGTCTCATTAAAAAAAGTTTTCCATCATCAACTATTGATATTTCATTTAAAAAAATAAGTTCACACCAATGAATTCTAGGTAAAAAAGTGCTTTGGAAATGTTGTCATAGAAACAAGAACTTTTTGACAAGAAAGAAGTTAAAGCAATTTCTCGAAAATGCACATTTCAATTGTATCCGCAATAAAATTGCTAAATAACTATTTTTCTTTGGTCGTGTAAACAGTTGTTTACTGTTTCAGACTTCCATTACAGTTTTCAAATCAATTATTCAACCACATTTCGATTACTGCGCTACTTTACTATCACAACTTGATGCAAATTGTTTGTCTACATTGCAAAAACTACAGAATAGAGTCATGCGCCTAATTTTAAGATGTAATAGATATAGGTACGCCAACTACAACAATGTTGGAAGTTCTGGATTGGCTTTCTGTGAAAGACCGTCTATTCTATCTTACCATGGTATTCATCTTCAAAGTATTGTCCGATAATGCACCCCCATATTTTGACCAATTTATTGTTTTCCATCACCAAATTCATAATTACCCCACTAGGGGGATTCTAATTTATATGCACCACGTTTGAACTTTGCACGATCCATGATGAACTTCTTTTTTCCATTGGATTACAATAACCTCCCGCTTGAGATAAAACAAAGTGAATCTATTATGACATTCAAAAAAGGACTTACTAGTCATTTGAAGATACAACATCCACATTAACGTTGATATTATAATAACATATATATCTGGTATTTGTAATTTACATTGTTATTTTTCCTATTTAATGAATGCTTGGATGATTACGAGCATACATATTTTAGTGTTATGAAGTTGGACTGTGACTTTGTCTATCCAATTTCAAAATGTTTTTGTATATTAGGATGTCTATTTGAAACAAATATATTTTACTTATTCGAAAAACATGCCGTAACTCAGAAAAAATGATATAGATATCGAAATGCGGTTTTCACCATTAAGTTTGTCATAAAATTTGACCCTCAGGCACATCAGTTTTCATCTATCTAGTTTGAGAACGAGGGTTTCCCTTTAAAACTGGCCAGTTTGGCCCACCCTGTACATTGATTATTTACCTGGTAACTGGTTGTTTGGGTTGTGTTGATTTTGTGGAATGTTTTCTGATCATAAACACTTTATGCACATCCTAGCTGAAACGCAATAAAGAAAAACCAATGCAGTAAGATAAATTTAATAACTAGTTTTTTATGTGAGATGACTCTGGAACCCAGTTCAAGAGTTATGGGAGTATGTTGCCCATAGAAACTGACGTCATCACCAACACAATGTTCAACATATACCCTCAAACGACAAACTACTTCATTTTAAGGTCAATTCCAGTCAAAAAAAGGTTCTCATTGCTTGAGAATTGAACTCCCTGGGGCATAATTGTCTTGTCATGGGAAGATTTGGCCATAGAAACTGGCGTTATATTCAACTATCTGCGATGACGTCATATTGACTTCACTTCCTAGTGGAAAAAATTCTTTGACTCAGCCCTGATGCAATAATTAATTTTACATAATTCATTTTTTAATCGTCATTGTATACCTCCCGCATGATCTATTTCAGGACCTAATTGATTCATTTAGCTCAGAAGACACGCTGACGACTTTATCGTTTGCATTGACACTGGAAAAAAAAAGAATGCAGTTTTGCTTGCCGTTGGTCTCTTGAGAACCGTAATTCGACAAAACATATATGCACGGACGGTGTTGAATGAAAAGAAAATAAGTGGCAAACGTGTTTATTTCTGTGTTGCTTGACTCCGTCCAGCCGTAATCTTACTGCTCATTTCCGATACAGTATCCCATGAAATATGGTTTCTTATTGGGCCGTAGATCAGGCGATGTCAATTATGTACACAGAACAGCGGCGTACATGCGGCTAGGCCTGACCTATACTAACGCCATTAGGTGTGAAACTTTGCCTTATATAGAATACTAGCTTTTACCCGCGACTTCGCTCGCATTTATGCCATTAAATAAGTGTCAGTACAATAGAAACGAATCAATATGAGAACTATATTTTAATGCTTGGCTGGGATTATCAATTTTTAAAAATTATTACTTAACCTAACCTAATATAACTTAACCTAACCTAACCTAACCTAACCTAACCTAATCTAACCTAACCTAACCTAACATAAGCTTTTTTTTGGTGGGGTGGAAACCCTCATGGGCACTGACCGCTTGGTTTCCATCACGAGTCAGTACTGCTGGACTCGTACCGGCTAAAACCACCCCCTGGCCCTCTCCCGTACCCGGAACTATCCGAAGGACATAACATCAGGTACAGGCGGCATTTTTCATTACCTTTGCTCCCTAGCTTGTGTTTCGAACATCCTCTCCTCGTTCTCTTTTTGTCTCATCGTCTTCTCCAAATACCTCGCTCCTCTATTCCACTGGCTGTGACTATTTGTCATCTTTTCTACAAGGTTGTCGGGGTTAATTTCAGTTCATTTCTCTCTCTTTCCCACCTGGGGCATACGAATGAAGTGTGCCCGGGGGTGTCGTTCACCTTGGGGCAGTAAACGTATTTACTAGCTGGTGACTTTCCGATCTTCCAGGTATATGCTTTGAAGCACCCGTGTCCGTTAAGAGCTTGGCTCATGAAGTAGTTCGTTGTTTTGTATCAACACTCCACCCATCTATCTATATTTGGGATCAGGCGCTTGGTCCATTGAGCTTTTCCGGTGTTGTTCTGCCAACTTTCCTGCAACTCTACTGTTGTTGACTGCTTCTCCTCCTTCCTTACGTTTTCATCCACGAAGGGTCTAGTATCAACCCCTGTAGTGCTCTCTCACCAAGAGATCGATGGGTGGGATCGCCGCTATAACGTTGATTGCTTCTGTGGACACCGTCCTATATGCCATTGCCACTCTTAATAGCATTCTTCTCTGCGTTGAATTGATCGTCATTTTGTATCTCTGTACCCGCATTAGTATAATTGCCTCAGTTTTATGTGGTACGAGTGTCAGTCCGTTGTCATCCATCCAGCAGTTTATGAGTTCCATCGAGACATTAGCTCTCCTCATCAATTCTTGTTTGTTGCTGGCTCTAATGGTAACCGCAAGATATTCTGCATACGCTACTGTGCCACATCCATCTGGCATCTCCAGTCTCAGCACTCCAGCATACAGGACGTTCCACAATGTTGGTCCGAGAACCGAGCCCTGGAGAACTCCCTAAAACATGTCCCGTATATAGTTTTCCTTCTGGAGGGTTTTGTTACTCACATACGACCTCATTAGTGCCAGCAAATAATCGCTTATACCCAGCTTTGCCAGCCTATTCAAGATCGAATGCTATTTTGCAGTGTTGAATGCATTTTTGACGTCTATAAGTATGACAGCTACCCCACGTAGTATTACCTTGCGTAGATCCTAATATCACCTGATTCATTGCTGACATGACTGACCTATTGGCTCTAAATCCGAACTGCATTTCTGTAATGCCTCCTTTCTGTTCCAACTCTATTTCCAGTCTATATTTAATCATATACTCATAAAGCTTCCCAAAGCCATTTGAAAGATATATTGGTCTGTATCCTGTCGTATCTGCACCACTACCCTTTGGTAAAAGGACCACGCTGGCTTTTTTCCATGTAGGCGGAAATTTTTGTTCTATCAACAGCTGGTTACGAACTTCCAAAATCGGGTTTGGACTATTACTTACGGCCAGTTTTACAGCTTCTGGGAGTATATCATCTGGGCCTGGCACTTTTCTGGGTTTCATTTTGTCTGCAGCTCTAACCAACTCTTCCAGGGTAAAAGGTGTTGGTCACATGCACATCTGCCTCGACCAGGCCGTATGCCGGGAATAGTTCTTCAATGATTTCAATACTTTTTTCCTGGTCTAGAGCACACGGTGTTCTGGGCTGTTTGAGTCGTTTTACCACCATCTTGTATCCTTGACCCCATGGGTCCTCATCCAACCGATCGCATAGAAGGTTCCACTGTTCTTCTTGGGACACCTTTATGGCATTGCGTAATTCTCTCCTACTTTCCTTAGAGACGTTTTCTAGTTGTTCTATGACTTCAGGTTGGGGTTGCCCTCCGCGAGCTCGACTCAAGTTTCTCCTGGAGCGGTTTCACCTTGCTCTTAGTGCGGCAATTTCCTCATTCCATCACACCAGCTGCCTTATGCTACAACCACCTGCATACACAAGTCTTTCGCGTTTTTCACAGCGTCTGATAGATCCAACGTTGTCTTAAAGTCGGCCTTGTTCAAGTGTCATGCCGGGTTCCATATAGCTTTGTATTGTCTGCCGCCTGTATTAACACTGAAGCTTTGAACACCCCGACGTTTCTCCCTCACAGACACCGTCTGTGGGTGGAGGGGGACATATGGGTGTCCCCCTCACAGACACCGTCTGTGTGTGTTCTATAACTTTTGTTGTTTTCATATACTTTCGTATCGATGAATCGAGCGCTTATCTTTGTGTGGTTACTGATAACAGAACATGTACGATAAATTATTCAAATGAATCTCTCAAAATCCTACACGCAAAGCCACGTAAATTCATACGGAACACCATGGGGGCCCCCAATTGCAGCACCGTGCGTTGACCCCTCATCTTCACGGAGCCCCCAGAGTCCTCCTCTGTCAGAAGTTGATGTACCGTTCTACGTCGACATTTGACAGATGCACCATTTACCGATCCGTATTGACAGAAGACGCCATTTACCGTCCCACGGAGCCCCCTCTGTCAGATGTACCGTCCTACGCCTTCCAATAGATAGTTCAGCTATGGGTGCCAGGGTGGTGTACTCACGACGATGCGTCTGGGCCACGCGACAAATTGGAGCGCTCGGATTGGTCGCAGGATCCAAAATTGCCGGAATGAACCTCCATAAGAAATAACACGGTGTTTTGATTTGGAATTCTCCTAGAACCATTACTAGTCCTGTGCAGGCTCATGTTCTATTCTACGGAGACTTTCCATTCGGATACTTTCATCGCCATCTCCTGTGAGGAAAGGGTAAGGTCTATAAATAATTTCTGGTTACCTCTGACGAATGTAGGTGATATTCCGTCATTGTGCAGTACCATATTCAGTGTATTCATCCACTCCTCCAGGTATTCCCCACGTGGATTCGTAATGCCCGCATTCCAAAGGTTGGATTTTGCATTAAAGTCTCCTGCAATTATGAAATTTCTCTTGTACCTGGCGTGATGGATAATTGAGTCTATGCATATCTTATATTGAGGAAGTGTTATATTCGGTGAAATGTAACAATTGTAAAGCGACCAACCTGTGAAGTCCAAACATATATAAACATGCTCCACTTGTGTGGCCTTTGATGCCACAATTCCTGTTTTTACTTAGGACGCTGTATTTATATTTTGATCTTTGATCCACTCCGTATTATTTTCAACCGATGTTTTATTTGGTTCCTGCACTAATAGTATGTCAGCTTTCTCTTCGCTTGCCGCTTTTAAAAGTAAGTGATGCGCAGTATGCATCTGTAAGATCTTAAGAGCCATTAGATTACTGTTATTATCTCCTCGTCAAGCGGGCCCTTCTCCGCTCCTCGATCAGTCTCTTATATACAGGACACCTAATTTGATCGTGCCTATGGCCAGCTTTATCACACTTCCTCCCCTACATTCTTAGCCTTATATTTTACGCATTGCTGCGTCCTATCTTCCCCCGTACACTCCGTCGCTCTGTGACCAAAGTCAAGGCATAACATAACCTAAACTAACCTAACCTAACCAACAAAGTAGCTAGATTTTGAGAGTTTTTTGACAATTTTTTTATGTTACATAAATTTTTTTTTTAATAAAAAGTATCCTATGTTACTTCGAATACCTCCAAGAACATGTGTACAAAATTTCATGACGACCTGTGTTTTCGCGTGAAACCGTAACAAACAAATGTACATTCATATTTATATTAGTAGGAAAGTAGGGATTCCAACAGGGATTTCCGAACTTTGACAATTGATAACGGCCACCTTGTTGTAGCTACATCTGTCAAATTAGTTGTAATTTATTCAATCTGTTTTGACAAATTATCATGTGGTCCACTAAGCTACCGATCGACCAACATCCGTGCGTCGGCGAAACGCAAGATCTACCGAAAACATTGCCGCTGCCTGTGAGAGTGTTCAGGAGAATCCATAGCAGTCGATTTCGCGTCGCTCACAAAAACTCGACCTTTCGCAGACCACAACTTGGCGAATTTTGCGACGTGACTTGAGCCTGTACCCATACAAAATTCAACTGACCCAGGAAGAATCACGGAAGAATGGCAGAGGGAATGGAGAGACGGAACACTGGGCTGCTGTTATACAGATACTGTAAAAGAGTCGGGTTTGAATCTCTTAATCTGTCGAGGAAGGATGTCCAACTTCTTACGGGGCATGAAACTTCCCGGGTTATCTAGCCAGGTTCAACCTGGGACCGGAGGTTCAGTGCCCCTGTGGCTGGAAGGAGCCTGAAACGGTAGAGCATGTGCTTGGGAGATGCATGGAAGGAGAGGAAATTGGATGGCGCGAATGGAAAGAGCGGCTTTAACGAGAAAATGGAGGAATACAACTTAGGGGTGTGAATGGAAAGAAAAAGGAATGGATTCGCGTTGCGAATAAATGGGCAGAGTGTTGTGAGGGATTAAAGGGAACAATAAGGGGCAAGCTGTCAAAAGGAACTGTGCAAGGAGAAATGGTTAATTGATCACGTCCTAGTCCTGACATACCACTAAAACTTGGACTTGGTGTGTGGACCTAGATTGCAAATATTTCCTGGAGGTTATTGTATCATGTAGTTCAATGTCTGTTTTCTTTTTCTTTTACTTTTTGCACTGCACTGTATACAAGATGAACTACAAGGAACATATTAGATATACTGCTGTAGTTTCTCATTTCTGGATAATACTTGTGCACCCCGTCGAGCAAAAACATCCAAGTACGCCTCTGCCCGTTAACAGTGCATTCACATTCACCGAAACAGAGACGGCGTGACCGGCAAACAAAGAAGGGCTACCCATTGTTGCTTTGGTAGAATGAATAGGTTTTAGATACCGTACACGGTGTACGACATTAGTTTTGGATGGCTTTCGTGACGCGATGCGCCGAACTTGATATATATTCTTCGAAAACAGCCGGTCGCGAAAACACGTCAAAAAGCGGAAATATATACGGGGAGCAGCACGAACTTGTGTTTTTGTTTTCGAGTTCCGCTACAGATTTGAAGTTGTTCGGTTGTCGGTGTTGTATTTGTTATGATTGAAATTTTTCGAAATGGTCGTATTTAGCGGTACTTTCGTTGCATGGACTATGGAGTCGATATTGGAATTCTCTATTTTCCTCGGGTTTTTGTATTGGGCCTTTCCTACGCTGTTTTCGTCGGGGTTTGTGAGGTTGGTGATTTTTTTTTTACATGTTTTAATGAATAGATGAAATTTTACTGAATTGTTGCTGAATTGATAGTAAATATGAACTGATGAAGAGCCAGTGGTGAATATTGCACTACATATCTATAGTGTAAAATTAACTAACGACAAATCAAAATACCTCTCTACACATACTTTGGATTAGTTTCCATTGAATTTAACAAAATATTCCATAACAAATTAAAGAAATTACTGTGGTAACTGTAGGCATTTTTATTTTTTCATTTACTTCTCAAATGTTTCATACTTCTCAACATGTCAGAGTTTTTCGGCTTATTGCAAAATAACTTTGTTTTCAATGAGATGCACAGACTTTTAGACCTGGTGTTCTGCAATCACTTCTGTCTCGTTGAAAAAGCCCTAGATCCATTATTAAAAGAGGACGGTCATCAGGTTTCCAAGATGCATACAATTTTAAAAAAGCTAACTTTCCGCTCATGTAAATGTGGACAGCTTTTCAATATGTCTGCGAATAAAGAAGATACAGGCAAAAAAATAATTAGGGATTTTTTGGTTTTTCCTGTATATCTCCAGAACCAAGAAAGCTATATTCGACATCATTGAATAGGTCTCTAAAATACGCAACTGTGCCACAATTTAACCGACACTCTATCTCTTATCGTTTACGAGATCCCCATGTACAGAAAAGAATTTGAATAGCCCTGTATAATGTAAAAGTGATCTAGAAATTACATGTTTCACTATATAATACCTTCCTCAGGTAGGTTCGTGCTGAACGAAATCTTAGTTTTTTCATCGATTTTTGTAGCCACTGTAATAACAAATTCAATTACAATACAGGTCCGTATTAAAAAAATAAAGTTGATGAAATCTAGTGAACGAAACGTTGCATTGTAAATTAGTCTAAATATATCAGATTATAACACGACATGTGGAACAGTATTGAAAGTCCCTCCCCTTTTTTATATCTTTCGAAATTCGACAATTATAAGTAGTTTTTAGCGAATATTTCAAAAACAACCACTGATATTCCCGATCTGAAAAGAGATTATTCTAGTTTCGCAGAATACAAAACTTTTGTCTGATTCAACCGACTTTGTAGGTCTTACCGGTTTCAAGATAGCACTAGTCGAATTGGCTGAAAAAAAACGGACTGTATTATGAATAAGTTCATAGTCCAGATACGACATCTATCGTAAATATTGGAACTACGGCAGATGGTTAAACAAAAACAGAGTTCTGTCAGCAGTTTTCACAAAGCATTATAGTTTCAAATGCTTTCAGTTAGCGAAAATAATTTGTTTTATTAATGTAATACTGTAATATATAACAATCCCCGCATTCCCGATTTCTATTCGTCACCGTAACATGACTTCAAATTTAATTTTATGACTCTCCAGCCAATCATAAAACTTGGTTAGTAAAAATGATCCAATACGAATCGCCAAGTCTACAGTCCACGTGGATTAGTTTGCTGCCGGTTCATTTCTATGTATCGGTTGTTTTATCTTCTGAGAGTGCCGTCAACTTTAAGATTGCACAATATCGTTTACGAAAACTATACACACAGTGATGAAGACATGTGAATCCGTGTTATTGCAGACATATGAAAATTACCATTTCATCGCCGTTTTTTCGTACCGCTATATTTTCGGAGGCTGAAATTTTGTATGTAGGTTCGTTTTATGTTGTAGATGAGCAATAACGAAGGATTTTTGAATATTCCAACTGGGATTCCCCCTGGGACATGAAGTGGTCTTCAATGAAGACGCAAGTCAAGTAAAATATTGTTTATTAATAATTTGCCTAGCTATTTCAATGATTCACTTTGAGATTTTGTTCCAACGGGACTCAAATTTTTACAGTATTCAGGATATACCCTGATTTTCGTTAAATTTTTAAATTGATATATAATAGTTGAAAAAATTCCCAAATTCCATTATAAATAATGGAGATGGAGTTTCGGGAGGTGGGACTTTTTTTTTGGAAACTTCCTTTCTAAGGACCTTCTTCTTTTAATTCCTTGATGGGGAATGTTTCTCAATTTGGGTTATTACAGCAAATGCAAGTTTGAACAAAATAAAGTTTAGTTTTATTCATGAGTTTTTCAAATTTACTTCGAAAAGGATTCAAATTGATGTTTCAAATGTTGGGTTTTAATTTTCAAAGGGATTTGTTTCTAATTCACATATTGGCAAAAGCGCGTATATCAAGTTGAAATAATTTATACGTACCTAGATATTCTACTTTAAAAAAGGAAAATTATCTTTATAAATCAACAATTAAGGCAAAATATAAATGATATTTCAATACCACCCCCACAAGCCACATAAACAACAGTTGTTTTGTTATTTATTTATATAGAGGAAGATAGGTTAGGTGCACAAAATGTCAT
>NW_019289767.1:0-35827 GCF_000500325.1 Leptinotarsa decemlineata
TGATTCTGATTCTGTCAAAACATTAGAACAGCAGCGATACAGCAACATAGTACTAACAATAAGTAATTTTTCATAGAGAAGGTTTTTAGGCTATCAATTTTTCTGTAACTCGCCACAAGATGGCGCTGTAGAACAAGTTTTTGAAAGCACTGTTCTATAATGCTGCGCACGCCTAAGTTCGTTGATTCTGATTCTGTCAATACATTGGAATAGCAGCAGAATGTTCTTACCTGGCAGAAATAATGCCGCACAACCAGTTTATTCAACAAACAATATTTCAAATAAATATCTTAAATATCATCTCTTCTTCGTTCATGGATGTAATGCTACATCCGTTTCGATAGTGAAAGAAGAAATGCTTTCATTAGGTTTTCAATAATCATCAGATGTACATGTACCAGCTGAATATTTCATAATCGAAGAACCACGCGAAAAAGTTGTATTTTTCAATGAAAGTATCAATTGTAGTCTCACGATTATGTACTATACACCACTACCAAAAACTTGAATGAACTGTGAAACAAATCTGTTGAAAAATTTGTTTTTCCGTTAACCAGCTATCACCCTCCTACCAACGACAACTTTCAAAATTCGAAATTTGTGCGAGCTAAGCACCAACGAGGTCATATCTTTTAACGTGTGATTCCTAACACGGGTTGGACAATGATTTGTGAAACCACCTGTCAAACAGCGATAGATTGAGTAAGTGAAGCAAACCACACAGGTCAACCCACCAGACTGCCGTCCCACAAATTTTTCATATGAAAGCATTGACTTCAGAGAAAAATACATCTCAATTCGTTGCCTCCTATAGAGAATGCAACAAAATAACATAATCGAAGATATTCTTTGAAAGACGGGGAAAGAAGTTTCTTACTGTTTTTAGGGTGTATAACCTTCCACAATCTCAGAAATGAACAAAGTTGAATCAGTAGAGAATCTGTTGAAGTGTAGTAGAGGATGAAACTAGGAAGTTCACGTAATATGAACTATTGAAGAATTCAATTAATCAGTAACTTCTCGTTTTCATGAATTTTGCCGACACGTGGAATATTCAATGAAAAAATATTGAATTTCAATACTAATCTTTGTTTATATGGTTAGCGTTCCGAAAAAAAAATTTATTTCGTTTTCAAGACACCCAAGAATTCACTTTCTAACATTCCCTCAATTGCAAATATAATAGATGTATTTCTTTCGACACGTCAGATGTATATTCGATAGTCTACATGCGTACAGATATAGGATTCACAGATATATTTACATATTGAAATAATATATACGGATTCTTTGAGTTTCCCAATTTTTTTATTAGTTTCTCTGGTGATAATTTTTATTTCCCTCCATTCTATTGCGTGATCACCAGTTGACTCTAGAATATGTGTCGCTCTCCTTGATTCTGTAAGCTGTCTTTTCTCAACCTATTCACGATGTTCATGTTTTCTTATATCTAGGAGCCTTCAAGTTTCGACTATATAACTTTTTCCACAGGAACAACGTATATTGTGAGTACACCATTTTTTCAACCGTAATTTCGGGTTCAATTTGTGACAAGAGGGATCTCAACGTATTGGTAGTTGTTGTTCTCACATCATATCTGTAACCGATTCGTCTCAATTTTTCAGAAAAACCGGGAACTTAAGTTATGACGTTGATTGGGAAGTACGTATATAGTTATTATTGTTGGCTTTCTGATGATAGTGAAATTATATATTGGTTACTGTTTCTACCAACTTCATTGAGAGCACTTTTCACAAACTGTTCCGGATATGCGTTTTCTTCCAAAACCGCTTCAATAATAGTCACTACGTCTTCCAGATTACGAAATGAATTACAAACTGTCTTTTTTAACATACAAACATCTGACTAAACCTTTTTTGACACTCGTGTCATAATTATATTTATCAGATATTTTGCAATTTTTTAATACGCAGATTGAACTGACAAGTGGTATCAATTTTGCTTGTGTATTTTTGGTAAAATTCTTATATGAATACCATGCATTTCGTTTGAGCGATATAAATAATTACAGGGCTTCTGATTTCAAGTAATATGAAACAAAATTAAAAAATAATCATCAAAATCTGTTTCTCAGGACTTTCGAAGTTTTCCTATTTCACATATTCCTTGACGTGAATATTTGAAACGATATCGCTTGTAGCTTTTGTATGAAAGATATCGCTTTTATTTATCCAACTCGTCCCTTTGCTCCTTGTTCTTTTTCATAAGGTAGGTGAAATTATTTGAGAGCCTGTAATATTTATTTTCATGAAATATGTATGAGTGACTGGACTATATTGACGTTGTTTACTGTGATCTTGGGAAAAATGTATTTTGAAACATATTGCTGAAATAAAACAACATCAACAGACGCCCAAGTAGCTTATCTGCAATGATATGTATAAAAGAGCAACAGGTTTGTGAGTATTTGCTGTGAAATATTAATTCGGCGGAGTATATTTCAGGTAGATCCATACGTTTTTAATGAAAACAGGGTCGTGGAGAATTCGAGAAATGAGTGGGAAAGAAACAGTAATTCACAAGATTATGAAAAATAAAAGAATTGTCGAGCACATGGAGTTGTCTTGTCGTTAGCGTCTTCCATTCAGTGAAATTGGGAGTTAGGATGACATTTTGCAATATATTGAGTTTACCAATGCCTTCAACAGAATAAATACAAATTTTTTATTAATAAATTACTGTGATTACGAGTGAGTCTCAAGAAGCATCAAAAATATTGTCTTCAGTATCAGATAGTTATACATAGTGGGTCAACGGGGAAAATTTAGTCCAATTTTCCATAGAAAACAAATCTCTCAGACTCGTCCATTTTATTCTGGGGGGAAAAATATTTCAAATGAATCTCAAATGCGATGAGGGTAAAGTGATGCAATGTTTGCAAAGTCATCGATTCCTCTTTTTAGGCGCCGAGTCACACATAAATGACATCATAATGAGACGAGGCGCGGACGTGGCGCGGTGCTTCTTTCCTACGCAAACAAATGGTACAAAGTACATAGAAACGACGTGGCGTCATTTGTTTACGCATAGATACGAAAGGGACACTCACCCACGCCTCATCCGCACTTCGTCTCCGCTTGACGTCCTTTGGCGCTAACGCCTTTTAGAACTATGTTCACCTCACAAATGAAAGGTAATGTAAATGAATAAACACATATTATAAAGGTGAGTATTCCGGCATGTCTGCCTGTGTATATGTGTGAACACGATAAACTAACGAAGGGATTTTCATGCATCTTGTATTGCTGTGAACCTCCCTGTGGGCCATTATTAATTATTTAGTGCAAGCCTGCAGCTTATGGGTCTATATGAAACCATTGACTGTTCACCGATACAGGCATTTTCCCAGCTAAAACTTTACTGGGTCAGACTTTTGCCACCATCATATTGTTTGTTAGGACACTACACCTCATAACTCCCTGGATCCACAACGATTTGGGATGTTCTAGGATTCTAATGACCTTCTGAAAAAGATGATTTAATGTTGAATTGTTCTTCTTGATAAAAAAACCACCTCTACCTTCTTCTATTCTTTTGAAACCACAAATCAGCAGCTATACTTACGATTTATCCGACACTGTCTTCATTATTTGTTTCATCGTTTTATCCAAATTAAGTCAATGTTTACGGATAGACTAGTTCATGGTTTGTTAGAGAAAAAGGGGTCATAATATTCACGTCGTAACCGTTGTTGACAGCAATTTGTTCAGTGAAATTAAACTCTCTCAGAGTTGCTTGATAGAAATTACTATTCTAATGAAGGAATATCAAGTTATATCCACCACGAAAACTACTTTAGAAATGTTTCAACCATCTGGACCTGCTTCCTGAAACGTACTCCGAGACATTCGAAAATTGGGAAAATGTCATGGTTCAGCCGTCGGCTGTGAATTATTCAAGTGTAAACCGGTCAAATTTCAATTTGGAAATAGAAGAGGGTTCATTATCGATCATTCTAACGCGCAGGAAAGAGGTTTACCCATGTTTAGATAAGGTAGACAGGCGGAAACATTTTAAATATAACGTCTCTCAACAAATATAGCTATTCGTTTATTCCTATGATTGTTGATTTTTCAGTATCACATCGAGCATGAAAATATCCTAAAGATCGTATAACTTTCATGCGGAAAATAATGAAAACACGAAAAAGTTAATCTTATTGAGTTGAAATTTTAGATTATATATAGACAGATGCTCAACCATCACAATCTTCAAGATCGAAAGTTATTCAATGATGGTTTTTTTGAAGGCATAACATTGTTCAAAAAATTTTGAGAATTCAATTTTCCAAAATCATTTTCCACTCCAATAGGTATATGAAATGAGGAAAAGAATTACTTCGTTCGAAAAGAAACTGACTGGATTTTTCATTTATGAGGAGGTTCATATGTGTACATCACAAAGGTCGCCCTGTGAAATTGATCCAAATCATGAGGTGAGTTATGAGTATGTTTTTGATTTGGCTACAAAATTTTAGGAAACAAAAATCAACAATCTTGAACAGTTTTAATTTTTTCAATGGCCGTTCCTCAAAAAACATGGACACGTGAGAGACACTAGACTTTTCTAGTCTCCGAATATCAAGATGAAAATAACTCTAAGATATCTTGGTGCGATTAGAAATAACTGGGGTTTCGAATCTAATATCTGTAGAAAAAAACAGTGCTTCAAAATATGTCATTGATAGCTCCTGCCATTGTTCACAAGACAAAATAGCGGAACCGCACTTTCTTGTTTCTCTTGATTACTCATCACTGAATAAGAAGACCAGGAAAGTCTAATGTCATTCTACGTGCTTGGAGAAAGGTACTCTCGGGACCAAACGTTTCGTCTTTTATTGCGATAGTAGTGATCACCCTCATGGATACCCCACTCTCACCATCCTCTACTAGTACAAATACGAGTGAAATGGAGACAGTTGTTGTTGAAACTTTGAGACCCTACCTTTGTTCTTGCAGTCGACGCATCTGATTATGTTTGCCGCGATATCGGACGAAACGTTCGAGTGAGTTTCTTTGGAGTGCGGCCTATCAACCCTGAATTTTGATTTCTTATCGTGACTACACTGTGGTTTAAATCTGCCTGATTCCAAGCGTCCAATACGAGCTTACAGGCTCTGCTCTCTTTTTTGAAGGTGAAAACACAAGTAGTACATGAACGCAGTTCTCCAAATGACAGAGTTTCTAAACGGTGAAGTTCGAGGTGTACTGAACTGAACCTCAAAACGATGAGCAGTCAAAGTTCGTCGCGTATTTCTGATATGTACCGCTCTTGGTGGAATCAAATGTGTCATATCATTTGAACACTTCACGTGAAAGTATGTATAGAAGAGAGACAAATCCCTTTCTTCGATGTTCCAAATTATCAAGGTTGTGAGTGATGTTTGTGTCTCCAATCACGCGAATGGTTGTTTTCTGGATGGAATCCAGCAGCTTCAGGTTATGCTTAAGCTCCTTACACTACTTCAAAGATGGTCTGATCTGAGTTTTATGAAGCATTAAAATTTGCTGAAGTGTGTACAGTTTTCTAATTTGTAACAGTGTTCCAAGCTTTTGAGAAGCAGCCTTTGCAATTTCAGCGACATGATTGGTACCAAGACATAGTCATAGTCATAGACATATTGGTGTCCATTTTAACCCCCACAAATTAATCGAAGCAGAAAGCGGAATTGTCTGTCTTGACATTATTATATCCTGTTCGGAGGCATTCATCTGGTTAGTTTCACCCCAATTCGAAATCACTTCTAGATTCTCATTAAGATATGAAATCTGCTACTGCCGATGAGCATCCGCAGCCGATGTCCTGGAATCCAAATGGAATGATGAGACAAGTGTGCTGTCGTCAGCAAAAAGACGGTTGGAGACAATATGAATCCCTGGGAAACACCAGCGTTGATGATAAAAGTATTCGAGAGATATCCATCGACGGCCACTTGCAGAAAACGTTCTTTCAGGAAGCTGAAGACCCAAACACAAACATGATGACAGGCCATAGCATCGAAGTTTGGCTAGCAAACCATTATATCACACACGGTCTTATAGGTATCAAGCGTAACAGCTCTTGACTCTCCATGTTTCTCGTTTGCTTTATTCCAAATATAAGTGACATACGATAGAAGGTCGCCTGTTAATCTTTGTTTCCGAAAGCCATACTGATGATCGCTCAAGATATTGAAGGATATGTTGGTTTACGGCTTTCTTCATGATTTTTGATACCACTGAGAGCAAAGTCACTGGTCTATAGTTAATTGAAAGATTTTTCTTGCTTTTTTTGGGAATAGGTCGACCGCGAACAATCTTCCAACAAGAAGGAAAAACTCCTTTCTTGTAAGAAGAAAAATTTCAAAATACTGGGGCGAGTCCCTTCGCGCACTTTTCAAGTACGATGACAGGCACTTTATCGGGACCAGACGCCTTGTTGATGTTGAGCTGTTTCAGCATTCGCCTGACTATATGTTGCCTGAAAGTAATTTCTGGCACTGTGGATTCTAGTGTGGAAATAGTGGGTAGTACCTTTTCCAGGAAATCGACTGTGGAGTGGGACGCAAATTCTTCGGCTAGTAGATTTGATTTTCCTATGGCTGTTATTGCAATAGAACCACCCGTTTGTGTTAGTGGTGGAATTGTGGATTTTATATTTATGTCACTGAACTAGTGGAGGAGCGAACCGGTAGTGGGAGCGAGGGTAGTGTTGGTAGTGGGAACGGAGTTGTGACTTGCAGAAGCGAGGCGTGTAGTGTTGTGAGATGTACGGTGTGACAGTAATGATCTCCATGAATAAGGAAGTTGGAACGTTATTCAATTTCAATTGCTTATCGGAATATCCTGGCCTGGAGAATATTTTTGGTGGCAATGGTTTTGGTGTTTTCGGAGCTCATTGTGTGGCATATTTGAAGAGAAATGTTGCTGGATTCGATTTACGGACAGCAAGCTCATGTTCATAGGCTCTGTTAGCGAATCATCTTTTGGTATGTCCTATGTTAGTTCTGGAGCAGATAAAATATGGTATTTCGTATATGCCATATGCGTAATTGAGTATCGTGTCCTTGGGTTTTCGTTGTTGTTGTGAATAATGTTATTAAACCGTGCCTCCTTAGAATTCGCCTCACTTTGTTGGTAACTCCATGAATATGAGGAAGAAAAACTTTTAGGTAGTCCGTCTGTTCATCGGGCTATTCGAAATGTCGGGTACGTGCTTGCTGAAGTTGGATGGATCTTTGGATTTGGGATTTCGAAATAGTAGTTTTGACGAAGGGTGGATTTGAGTTTGGTTAGTTCCTTGGTTTTTATAGTTGGTTTTTGGTAGACAGTATGTGGGAGTTAATCAAATCATTAAATTTTGTATTGAGGAAGTCCATGAATGAAAGTTAGTCATTATTTCTGGGTCCATTGTGTAATTTAGGTCGGAACGATAACCGATTCTGGCGTGAAAATTTATATGTTTGTGTAGGAAATTTGTGAGAAGTGTGCAGAGGGGGTCCTGTGCAATGTTTCAATTTGTACAGAAGAAATTCTCTTTCAAGAGAAGTAAATCTACAAAATATAATTTGTAACGTGAACTGAAAATTGTGGATAACCACTATATTCACTGGTTTGTATCTAGGCTTTATGAAGGACGTTTTCGTCCTTTATTTTCTACATTTATAAACAACGTTTGTGATCCTATGAATCAGTGTGTTTGTGTGTTCCGAGTCTGGAGAAATGAACTTGACATTTTCGTTGTCTTAGTCTAGTTCACAAGTTAAATTTCGTGTTCAACAGAGATAAAGCTTCTGAAAATATGAGCGAAAGCTAATTGGATCTGCAATGACGTAGAAAAATGTGTTTTTATGATTTTACAGCACACAAACATTGCATTTGTTATCGATACGTTGAGATGATGAAAAAGAATGCAATGTTTCAAAATCTACAAAAAAAATTGTTATTAACAAATTCAGATGAAGAAATTTTAATTTCCGTTTATAACTCGAAAACTTTCATAACTTAAAAATTGAAAGCATTTTGAAAAAGAAGAGAAAATTTGAAATAAAAAAGTCTCTACTTCGTGACATACACCTCCATTATTATTAATTATAATTCAACGCCAAAAAAAGTTTCTGCGTTCCTATTACGGTATGGATGCAACGCCGCTAAAGACAGTTTGATATATGAATTCAAAATTTTCAATAAACAACAGTGTAATCTCAACACTTCAAAGTCATGTTTTCGAAAAGTTATATAGTTATTCACAAATTTAATTTTTGTGCGAACTTCCAATGTATCCCGAAACCGTTTGGTGTGGATTTCGGGCTGGTCGGCGTCATAGGTCCATATTTCTTTGAGAACGACGTTGGCCAGACCATAACTGTCAACGGCGAGCACTATATGTCGACGATTCCTCACTTCTTTTGTACTGAATTGGATGATCTGTATATCAATGACATGTGGTTTCAACAGAACGGCGCTACATGCCACACAGCCCATGCCACATTGGATATTCTGCACGAGCAGAATATGGTCATTTCACGTGGAGGTGATCTGAACTGTCCACCGAGTTCGTGCGATTTGACCTCGGTAAACTTTTTCTTGAGGGGTTTTCCTGAGTCACAGTTGCATGCGAATAAGCCACAAACCACAACGGTTCCCAAAGCCAATATATCCAATGCGATCGGTCAAATTCAGCCTGATTTATGCGCCAATGGAATGGGAAAATGGACGTTCCGGATACGCACAAATAAAATATTTCGATGATATATCAAACAAACTTTTTTTATTTAAATTTGTAGGTAGGAAGTGCTCAATGGAAGATCCTATAGTAGGAACACTACCAACTCATAGATAAACTTATTACTCATTATAAGAATACAAAATATTCATTTGTACTAGGTAAGGTAACTTTCTGAAGTGAGTGGTTGAACATAGTAGTGTTAGCAATATTTTCAATAATACTAACAAATACAAAAGTAGCACAGTATTGTATTTTTGATAAGAAAAGGAATTTCAATGGGTATTTGTGTGACTGATTCGGAAAGAAAATAGGTACCACAAAAGTTATTCACTATTTTTTCTCTAGTCTAAACCTAACAGATAAAAAAAGAACCGTGAGATAAAACAAAAGTGAATTGAGAGTAATTGAGTTTGTGTGAATTTTCACGTAGAAAGTGTTCTAAGGCGACATGTATTGCCAAGTTGTTTCGTGAATTTCTTTACGCTTCTCTTGGTTCTGTCAGATTCCATCGTAATAGAGCTGTGATGTTTTTAAATCGTGCAGACATATCCTGCAAAAATTCACTGGAACGTAAACTGAAATGCTCGTATATTGTAAACACAAGTTATTTTGTAGAAATTGAAATCTCTTTGCTTGTCAACTGGAAGGAATTGCGACTTGAAAAACCAATAATTTTTTTCAATGTACACTGTGATTATGAGGAGCTGAAAACATTGATTGAAATAGGATTTTTCCTGAACAGCTGCTATTCCCTGAATTCAATTCACATATTATATAGGCTGTATAATGTGTAAAATGTAATTTCAGTTTGTTTAGTAGTGTATAAACAAATATAATACACGTCTCGTCCAGTGAACGACCTTTTTCCGGTATGATTGTGCCAAACAGCAACGAGGCTCATAAAAATTTGTATTTCTACTTACCATCTACTTCAAAGCTGACCCAGTACCGGGGTACTGCTTTTACCCTGGAGGCAGATGCCATCCCGTTTCGGAGGTGAAAATGTTTCATCAAAATAAATCTGAGAATAAAACGACTAATAGATTATGACCAACTTTTGTGTTTCGGTTTTTTTCTGAAAATCAATACCTTTCAACTCATTCGCGATTGAAACTGTTGATTTTCGCGAATGACTCTAGAAATAATGATTTCACCGAACACATCTAGTTCAATGAAATACGTGAACTATGAAAAAATCACCCAGTAAAAACATAGTAGTAGTTTTTCGTCGATTTGTTTTTATTCTTCTGATTCCCAAATTGAAATAACCAAAAAAAAAAACAAAATCACTCCCTCATCACCACCGTTTACAGTTCAAATTTCACTTCATTTATATACTTGTAATATGCCGGTCGGTTCGACGTCGGTGCTTTGTTCACTCTGTCAATCGGCCGATGTGTGAGTCGATGGTTCAAGCCGCAGGCAGAACGCTGGATTTTCACTTGCTATTGTCCAACCCGTATTAGGAATCACACGTTGAAAGGACAAGTTTCGAGTGCGATAGCTCTCCTACGAACGGAAAAAAACATATGCTCTTGGAGTTCACTACGTTTAAAGTGGTTAGTTTTGGAAAAAGTTGAGCTTGAAGTGAAAAAAGCATTTTTGTCAATTTGCGAAAATCTGCTTTGTCTTTGAAATGATTCAAAAACCATTAATCTAATCAACAAGTTCAAAAAAATTAAAAATAGAGATGAAGGCCCTAAAAATATGAGCGATAGCTCATTCGATTCGGAATCACCTCTAGAAAAATGTTTTTGGAGGATTTTGGTGCAGGTAAAAAATTGCAATTGTTATTAACCAAATAAGATTTTAAAAAAATGGTATTTAGTTTTTCGTTAATAACTCAAAAAGTATTGATATTTAAGAAATTTTGAAAAAAGCTCGTTAATGAGGAAGAAATTTCCGATAAAAAAAGTCCCGACTCCCGATACTCTATCTCCATTATTTATAATTTTAATTTGACGTTGAAAATAGGGTTCCGTGCGGCTGTTACGGCATGTGCGCGCTGCCGGTAAAGAGAGTTTATTAAAACTGTCATCATCATCATGATCATCATCATCAAAAAATGTCATTTTAAAAATTTGAAAAAAATCTAGTATCTTCTTAACAACCCTTCAACGAGCTTTTTTCTAAATACCAAACTAAAATACCCCTTTTTTAAATCTTATTTTGTTACTAACAAAACTGCACCAAAATCCTTCAAAAACATCTTCCTAGAGATGATTCCGGATCGAATGAGCTATCGCTCATATTTTTAGGAACTTTATCTCTTTTTTCATGTTATTGAACTTGTTGATTAGACTAGATCAATGATACGCAAAATATAGCTTCATCGGTGCTGCAATCAATAGTTTTTATAAAGACGATGACATATTCCCCTACGAAGACGACATGTGATCGACAGAAAACTTAAATGATTGAATATAATTGACCGATACTTGATGATAATCCATATTTAAAAAAAAACTAATTGATACAGGCGGTCAGTTGCGGAGTCAAGCTTCGACATCGAGCGCCGACGAAATTCTTGTCTTTCACTGTAGCTTTCACTGCAAGGCAGCTAGATGAACATGTGATCCATTACCAGACAATGCTGTTTCGATCTACCAGGTCTCATCATTGATGCTAGGCTGAACCACTGAACTGTCCATCTTCCCCTACGGAGACGCCAAATAGACCTATGTCCGAATAATTTTTGTATTATTAAAAAAAAGATAATTTTTTTATAGAATCACAAAAATGCCCCTTTCATTACAAGCTCAATTTTTTCAAAACATTGAACCGATCAAACTTCTAGAGCATCTCACAAATATATAATTGAAGTGAATAAGTGAATTGTGGAGTGGTAATTATTTTTTTCAATTGGGGTGGTGATTGGAGAGTGATTTCCACATGTCTGTAGCCGAAATGAATTGCGATCAATATTAGTTTCGATGTTAGGCACTTTCATGAAAAATAATAATCGTAACGTTACTGGCACTTCTATTAAGGTTCACATGATATTCCCCAGGAAAATGCATCGTGCTTTGTTACGTCATGTTGGAACTTTCAATTTCAGTATTTGACGAAGAAAAAAACAAATTTTCAACACGCTATCACTTCGTTTGTATTGGCTGTAGAGACACCATGAATCCACCTTCGATAAAATCCTCACTTTTTGAGTTATTTACGAAAATCCATTTGAATACGTAGGTTTATTGGTGTTAAATTGACACTTTCTCTCGTGGATAAGTCGATATGTATTGATTTTCAGCAAAAACACCAATCTATATTCAAATCTATCTTCAAGTCATATTCTGGTACAGGGTAAACTTCCAAAATGAAGGTATTTAGAACCTAAATCCAAATTTTTTAACGTATTCAAAAAACACTTCATTGTGAGATTTTCACTAAACAGTTTTACAAAAAACGCAGCACGTGTTACGCCATACAATGGCGTGTTCCTTTTTTGTAAAACTGTTAAGTGAAAATATCACGATGAAGTGTTTTTTGAATACTTTAGTTATGGATTTTCATCAAGTATACATCATAATATATCCAAACATTTTACCAAATCGGTGGTGTTTAGCAAAATTATTCTGTCGGTATTTTACCGTCAGTGACTACTTACAAACATTTTGAGAGTAGAATTGAAACTGCCCTAGTAATTTTTTCCTATGTACGAAAACGATGAAAAAAAAATTCATCAAAAATTAACGCATTCAAACACAGTTTGAACACTGAATTAGACTTAAATTACTTTTTCTTATCTAGTTAGCATTCCAAACATTCAGTAATCAATTGAAACAAATTCAAAGAAACGCTACATAACGTAATATATACAGAAATATTGATAAAAAATGTCACTTACATTTATTATTATTGATGTATTGAGAAGTTTCGGGTCAGGACACTTACCTTACCTTCTCATCAGCCCCGTTTCTAATGATTTTACACTTTAGTTCGCCGAAAGAAACAATTGTGCCTATAGTTAGTGGGTATTCATTTGAAGACTGGCTTCAAATCAAGATATCTAAATGAAACCTGCATATCTTTTTGGCGATACAACTTCCAAAATCGATTTTGAAATTATTGAAATGGGCACACTTGCAGATCGGTTTCGAGCTATTTGGCCTCTCGTCAGTACAAAGCACTATCCTACATTAACACGAAGCTGATGATTTCCAATTATTTAAAATCGAATCCTTTCAGAGTATCATACCACGAACCAAAAACATATGCAGGAATTACTTTTGTGAAGAATCCTGCAGTGACACCTGTCGAATATAATCCAACGTCCTTTGTGGTATCAGCCAGGGGAGTAGTTATTTTCTGATGGGGGTCAGTCCATAAATCTACTGTGTAGGTAAGGGAGGACTGGCCTGAACGAATTGTTCCTTGAGATAATTTAAAACAGTTGTGCTTTTGTAACGATAACATTTCGAATAAATATTCATACAGCCATAGGAATTTCATTCAAATTGAAAAAGAAATATTTCAAGAAATATTTAAAAAAATATTGGTTTCTTGAAAAAAAACCGAAAAATAAAATAAAGTTGCGAAAAAAGTTAGAAATCTTTTTTTCTTGAATCCATATTATTTTATGAATGCAGGTAACGATCAGTTTGCATAGTCAATCAACCAAGTAATAAGTCTCAAAATTTATAGACTTCTGTTACGAGATTTTGCACTCGATAGCCATCCCCAAAATATTACATTCACAGAATCGTATTTCACGAACCTTCTTGATTCTGAGTTTGAAGAATGTATTAAATTATGTTACATTTCAGATTCATTGATCTGCGAGTTAATATGAGTGCTGAATTTTTGAATTCATCAAGCGGAAAAATATGAATTTTACAATTATATCCCACAAAACATGAATTATGTTATTTTTGAGAAACTGATGCAGAAGCACATTTCAATTTATGAGAACTGTATGAGATTTTTTCAAGGACAGAACACAAGCACTACAGGAAAATCGTTAAGGTGCTCTCAGAGCGTTGCCTGTGCGAAACTAGCTATTCACATTGGATTTGAATCGATGGAGATTATATTCATTTGGAAAAACGTTCTCAGGAAGTTTATTCCACATAAACGCAGTTCTCCAAATGAAATAGTTCTTAAACAGTGAAGTTCGAGGTGTACTGAGTTGAACCTCAAAACGATGAGCAGCCACAGTCCGTCGCGTATTTCTGATATGTACCGCTTTTGGTGTAGTCAAATGTGCCAAGTCACTTGAACAGTTCTCGTGAAAGTATCTATAGAAGAGAAACAAATCTTCAACCTTTTTTCGATGTTCCAGGCTATCAAGGTTGCAAGTGATGTTCGCGTCTCCAATCAGGCGGATGGCTCTTTTCTGGATGGAATCCAGCAACTTCAGGGTATGTTTGGGGGCAGGGCTCCATACACGAGAACAATACTCCAAAGAAGGTCTGATCTGAGCTTTATACAGTATCTATCAAAAGTTGCTGAAGTGGATACAGTTTTCTTGTTCCGAACAGTGTTGCAAGCTTTTGAGAAGCATCTTTTGCAATTCCAGCAACATGATTGCGCCACGACATATTAGTGTCCATCTTAACCTCCAACAAGCTTATTGAAGCAGAAAGCGGAATTGTCTGACCTGACATTATTATATCCGGTTTGGAGACATTTATCTTCTTTGAAAAAACCGATGCCCGGGTGTTTTTGGCATTGAATCGAACCTAGTTACTTCAACTGGCATTCGAATCCACTTCTAGATACTCATTAAGATATGCAACCTCCTTCTGCCGGTGAAGATGTGCATCTGCAGCTGATATCCTGGAGTTCAAATGGAATAACAAGACAAGCGTGCTGTCGTCAGCAAAGCAATATATTGAATTATGGATAGTAAGTTAGCGTTTGATCAGCAATGTAAAAATGTCGAAATCGTGGCAACAATTCTCAGCACGATAAAAATCCCCCCTGTCTCTCAACACCTGAACGAAACAAAATATGAAGGTCGGACAAACTTCACGTCAGATTACTTCCACTAGAAAAAGGAAATGTGTTGTATCACTTGTCATGAAGAAAATGCTGTCAAATTTTTCTCAACAGAGGGTCTCCTATGATACCTCGTTTGATATGTTTTTTAATTCTTTATTCGATACTGTTTCATTATTGGAAATCAGATCAGCCATTACTGAGAAATTATTAATTTTATATCTTCCTCAAGAATCTGCAAACAAACAGAATCACAATATATTATAAATGAAACCCCTCGCAGTGTCTGTCTCTCTGTCTGTCTGAACGCGATAAACTCAAAACTTATCAAACCAATTTTCATACGGATACGATATTAATTAATCTTTCACTTCAAGTAAAAAGTAAAGCAATTTTTCATTGATAGCGGATATCTGGAAATTTGGAATAATACGACTGGTCACTCTTTGAATTCACATAGGAGAAATATAGTAAATAAAAATTACAGTTATCTGTTTAATAAAGATGCGTCTACGGCATCTCGTTACCCTTTTATGTACATGTACAATACGCTAAGTATAAAAAAGGTATACATGCCTTTTTGTGCTCATTGTACCTTTGAATCAGTTTTTTCTTGGCATACATAAATCCAATAGTATATAAATCAAACCTCGCAACACACGCCATACAAAACAAACATAATTTCCCCCCACCATAGAACATAAAACTCATAAAACAAGTCAAAGACATCGCTCGAATAAATTCTAGTGGTCTGACCAAACCATAAAAATGTATTTCTTCATCATGCGACAAGCGCATTATGGAGAAACAAATTATAGCAGGGTAGGACTGGGTCGGAAGGATCCGGGTGGCTCGTAGTTCTCAAAGCACCTGGGTTTAAGTCTTCAACGGAGGTAGATCTCCACAATCCGCCCAGACTGGGTCAAATGCTACCCCGGCTATATGGCCAGTCTTACTATCACAAAGTCAATCATTTTGAATGGTAATTTTGCATTTTTATTTTGTGTTGTGATATAGATGATAGCTACTCACCTATTTCAAAACTGAAATTCATATTTTCTCAAAATATTTTTTTGTTGAGTGGTCACTGTCGACTGATGTTCTTTTGATTTGCTGATGAACTTTGAATTATATAAGGTCGATGGATTTTGTTTTACCTACATGGCCTTACCGGAGAGTTGCGAAAATTGCTTCGAATAGTCTACAATATTCCAAAAAATCCATAGCATTCAAGAATGTTCTGGAGTTATTCACAATTATCTTGGGTATTTTCAACTGTTTCAGACAATTTTCGAATGCAACAAAATAGGCAAAAATGTTCCAGTATACTCTGTATTGTTGTGAAATGCTCTCAAATACTCTCGAATATTCTGGACTATTCTAGAAATGGAACTTTCAACCTTCATATCTCGATAGCACGAGTTTCAGGTGATAATAGTGATGGGAAATAGAGAATTACCGCACCATATAAGTCCCTTGATATTCCGGAATGTTCCTAAACATTCCCGAACACTCCAGAATGTTCCGTAATGTTCTGAAATATGTAATGGAGTCAGCCGATACTTGATGAAAATCATAACGCTTCCAAGAAACACTTCTAAGTATATGAGATTTCCACCACACGAGCAACACATATTTCGCTATAGAATAGCGCTTCTTCAGGCGTATCTACACTACTGAAAATCTCACAATGAAGTGTTCCTTGAATATGTTCTGAAATTTTATGAAATGCTTAAGAATAGTCTCGAATATTCTGGACTGGTAATTTCTAGAAGACGTTGATTCTAGCCCTAAGGCTCAAAAACACGGCTTTCAGTTAAAAGCAGGATCCTTTCTCATGGATGGTGGATACAGGGCATTCACAATATATAATTACCTCCCTTGAGCATTCCACAATGTTCCAGAAATCTACAGATCATTTATGAATGTTCCAGGGTTTTCAAGAATGGTGTGAAATGCTTTCGTACACTCGAATATTCTGAACTGTACCAGAGCCTTGTGCAAAAGCATGGATTTCAGGTAACATGTCATGTGATACTATGGCAAAAACTCTAGGCTTGAATGTTCTGCTACTCGAGCGAAGCCGGGTCAGGTTGGTGGTACATCATAATTTCATTACAAAAAAAAATCATTCAAAACCAACCAAGTTATTCCAGTGAATTTTGGAAGCGTTCACTATTCATTTTCTAATAAAAATGTCTGTTTATGAATTAATTTCTTATATTACGAGTTCACAATAATGAGTTCTGAAACGGACTGCGACTATGTTCAGATTTCATCGATTTCCAGAAAAAAGTATGAGGATGTCATATCAGGTGAACTAGCGGTCCATTCCAAGAGACTATCCACCGCTTTGAATAATTGTCATTTAGCTGCTCACGAACCTGCCTGTCATACTGAGAAGGTGCTTCACTTGCGGAAACGTAAAATCAGTTCAACACCATTTGGGTTCGTCAATTTTTCAAACCCATGGATGTGACTCCTTAGAATGGCCGGCTAGTTTTTCTTATATGAAGCTCATAAAAATATTTGAGAGTATACATGAAATTTGAAGTGTCTATTCCAGAATTTGTGCATAGAATAAGTGAGTTCTCAGAAATAAATAAAACGACCAGCCTTTCGATACGAAAATGTAACAGGATTATTTTTCAACTGTATTTGTTATTGTGGGGGATTTTCAGTACATCACGTTCAAATGAGTTACAGAATTAAAAAAACACGTAAATATTGTGAATACTCTACTTTCCAATTGTTTCGTCGGACTGGTTGATGAATATGTTAATGTGTCATAACTAGATATTTAAAATAATTTCCATTCAATATTGAGAATAGGGTACCGCGCTGTTTTCGTTGTGCATTTGAAATATGCCGTTCAAAATAAACATTTCACACAAAAATTCAGAACAATTATTGTTTCGTCTGATTTTTTTTTGTTGAGCTGAGGATTGACGAATTCTGACCTTCAAACGTGCGATACTTAGGCTTATTGTCATAAATCATGATCATTCGTACAGCATAAATTAAAAAAAAAAGTTGAAAATTGAGAAATACTACTTTCTATGTTTTTTTACCACTATTATTTATAGCTAACGTTAATCTAGTCTGAAGGACCTTTCATGTTCAGACTAGGGAAAAATGATGGTTTCCAAACCATTCCTTGGAATGCAACCAAAAGTTCCCAAATCTAAACGATACGGAAATTTTGCACTATGCAAGCAAGGGTTGGAAACTCAATTATTTGGAATCCTTGGAAATTCATAAGTATTGCAGGTGTAACTTGTTGAATGATCAAATCGATTTAGTTTACTCACCGGATTTCAAATTAGCGTACCCACATTGTCACAGGTAAACAAAATTCAGGTACTGCAGTTACAAATAAAAGTGGTAAAAAACATAGAAAAATTTCAATTCTCATTTTTCATGATCTCCTACCACGTAATAACGGCTACATTTATCAATTCATGAAGAATGTAAATATTTACAATGTGTTTCATTATAGTTAATTAGCACCACTGTGTCAGAATATAAAAAAGCTAGAAGATGAAAGTTGTTTGGATTTTCAACATTCATTGTTGGAACAATTATTTAAAAAAAATAATCCGTGTTAGGAATCACACGTTAAAAGGTAAGACTTCGTTAATTCTCAGATCGCACAAGTTTCAACTCCTAAGGGCTGCCGTTCGTAGGGGTGCAACAGCTGGTTAACGGAAAAACAGACTTTTTTCAAACAGATGATTTTTCGCTTTTATGAATGTCATGAAATATTTTGGCTTCTTTCTTGTTTCAACAATACAATGAAATCTTGAACATTCAACCTTTCATGATTTAGAAAATAATTAATTAATAGACAATCTGCTCAAGTATATTGGAGACCAAACTGAAGAGTTCACTTCAAAAATTATTGCGGGATATTAACCAGTATCATTATTGCTTGATCATCAAAAAAGTTTCACATCAATTGAACAACTTTTCAAACAATGATAATATTTCATAAAAAGCATAATGAAATTTTTCAAGTCATAATTCTTACGGGAGGGTAAACCGCTTCGTTACTTAACACGTTACAGCGCCAGTATGTCTAGTAGCGGAAGGCAGGCGCCTTCTCTCTCATTGGACAGACGCTCAGTGTTTAGTGTGGCATAGATATATACTGTTGACAGTATTATAAAATCTAACCAGCAGGCACGTAATATTCTTTTATTAAGTTAAACGTGCCCAGAAAATGATGATACTAGTTTTGTGTATGTATACTATTAGTATCAATATTTAATCCTAAAAACTTTGCTTACACAAAATAATCAATAAAAGATTTTATTATTAAATAACTTTTTCTCACATTATCATATAATCATACGTAAAATTTAAGTAATAACTCAAGCTCTCAAGTTGAACAATTTCAGTACTAAATAGTTCAACTTAGATTAATTTGAATTATCTCTTCTGTCGGGCGTCCCGAGACGCACACGTTTTTTTTATTTGATGAATTTGTAATTTTTCATTCATTGAAACAAATGGCATTGATAATGAAAAATTAATTGAGTATTTGTCTCTTGTATCTCGAAACATTGATAATAATATCCTGAGTTTGCGACTTGTTGTATAATTTTCTTTTCCAAAACATTTTTTAATTTTGAATATCAACAATAAACAATTAATTAATTAAGACTTTTTGATTATCATCAAAATATCAAACTCAATATGAAACATTTGAAAAAAGACTATTTTGGGGAGCGGATTTCAAAGCAGTGTTACTGCTGAGCACTTATCGTGCGGGACCCTATTTCCAGCATTCAATTAAAAGTATTGAAAATAGCGATGAAACTTCGGAAATATAAAAAATATTTTCCTCTTTCACAAAAACATTTCTTTATTTTTCATCTGTTATCTCGAATGGAAATATTGTATTGTACCTAACCAGGGTAACTACTCATCTGTAATAGAACTATTTTTTACGCACCTTCTGGAAAGGTTTTTAGATTGTGCATGGTTATTTTCCCGTATCAGAAAGTTTTCTCACGCTCATCAATCATCCATATCACTCGCGATGGGGATTTAACAATATAGACAATCATTGAGAATGGCTGGGTTCAGTTCGAGATCAAATAATGGCTAAATTACTTCTCTCGTTGCACGTTTCTCTAACGATTTTCATCAAATTTACTGTACGCCAGAGGTTTCACTATTACGTACGAATTCAGTTCAATTGCCATTCAGCCAACATTGAACTCATCTTGAATTTGTATGAAAAGGTCGCTGATGTTGACTTTCGCTCGGTAAATCAAATCAAAGACGGTGATGAATATGCAAACAAATTATGTAAATATCGTTAGAGATGTTTTGTTGACATAAAACTTTTGAAAATGTTTCAAGAGGTTATATAATAGATTTTCACTAAAACCCAAATTTTGAACTTGGTTTGTTCGGAATACTGAAGTCTGAAATACCTGTTCCTCTATTCGATAAATTTTCAAAGAGGTTAGGGCTCCATTATTTCAACCTTCGAACTAACATAAACTTACAACCTACACATCTTTCGTCATTCGTCAGCCATGTTCAGAAAATCATTTTTCTCCCTAGAATAATAGATCACCCCTAAGGATTAGCAGCTCTGGTAGCGCACTGGTCCAAGTTACAAATTCGTTGCGGAAAACGGATTACTACTTGCCCACAGAAACACCACCAATTCTCTTAAGGAAACAGGAAACTACATCATTTTGAAATATTTGTTCCATCCCCAACTGACTTCTACCAAACATACCAAAATAGTGGTAAAGCAAGCTGAGAAATCACTGAGCACTCTCTCTATCAAATATCATTGGAACGAGAGCATCAAAAGTATCTTCAGTGCTATACATTCCCAACTGCTGTATGCGACACAGGCGTGAAATACATCAATATAAAACTGACCGTTCAGATAAATGCCATACAGTAAAATTTTAGTGGATAGCAAACCATACCAGAAAGAGCGGTAGGAGCCATTGCAGGATTACCTTCTACAGATTAACTCATCGAAGAAAGGACAGAAAGTTCAAAAACAAAAACCATCGAAAAAACTATAACAGCCCGGCGGCAGAAAAAGTGGAGACTCTCAATCAATAAGTTTCGGTAAAAATACCCTACGGAGATTATCACTCCACGCAAGAACTGAAGGGATAAGGTTTTTTCCAAAAGAATCTCCAAAACACGAGGTGTGCTGAAGTGCCAAGCAGCAGACTGATGATCGCTTGAAAGTGAGCGGGATGGGTGGAAGAAATTCTAGCTTCTGCATAGTTCAACCGTGGCACTCAATCCCGGGGGGCATATGGTGGTGGCGGACGTGTATTTTTGAGTTGATAGAATCGTGAAAGCGTGCCTGAAGCATGATAGGGACGAAAAAATGTGATAATTTTACTTCAAATCATGCCAACAATACTCAGAAGGAAAAAGGATACCTTATGATTAGAGTTGAACGAGGCCTCTGAAGGTGGTTTCTCGCAAAGCCAAACAGAATTTTTCTTTTCTGCAGCTACCACTGCAAGACAACTAGTCGAAATCGAAATCCAAAAAACAAAACATTCGTTATCCAGTAACAGACAACGTTGTTTCAACCGCTATATGCATCATTAGTAATATCAGGTTGCACTGCTGGACCCAACTGTCCTCTAGTTTCCAGCTGGTTGCCTTGCAGTGAAAGATGAGAGACGAATCTCGACAGTGGTCGAAGTCGAAGCTTGGCTGAACGTTTTGGAGAGCTTCGTTTATCTTTGATATTCGAAGATTTAGTTCTCAGTCGATCCCATAGATGATGTCTTTGAAAGGTGATTTTATCGATACTACTCACTCATTCTTGCTCTTCAAGGACAGTTAAGTCCAGCAATGCATTGTGTTTCAGCCCAACACTACGGATGAGTCCTATGGTCGGTTAGAAAAGCGCTTTCAGATATTTTTCAAAAAAATGATTGATTGAAATATTTATTAATATTTGATTGATTATTGAAAATTTTCGCGACATTTATGAACGTGTAGAGGTGAGGTAAAGGAAAATCGCGTGGATAATCCTTTTAAAGTTTCCAAGTACGAAGAACGATTCATTATTGGAGCTGGCAGTTCATCAAGACGGGATTCATATCATATCTTTTTGGGATAATTAATTCATGAGATGTTATTAATTATGCTATAGAGTTAGAGGAAACTGTTACTGAAACTGAAAGTGTTACTAGAAAATAACGTAAGTAACCTAATGAAAGATATTTGAATGAATTCATGAAGTTCACTTATTTCTTCACTAAACTTAATGTTTAAGAATAACTTGGAAGGCTCATCAGTCAAGAATGTCAATATTTCCTTGAATCCATCAAATCATTTGTCACTTCTGTAGGGGAACATTTTCTTCCATTTCTCACCTCACAGTTCACATAAAATATTGACGGAGGTTTATTTCGGAATTCGTATTGTCACCTCGGATCCCGGCGTCGACATTGACCTATTGTATATTCAAATGTGGTAGCGGAAGCTTTTAGTTTTATTGTGAGACCTTTGGGATGCTGCAGTATCGATTTGATTCTATTAAAGATATATCACGGTAATCGATGTCCATTTCAGCATGGTCATAATCTACATTGTGTTTCAGATTGAAAGCATGTTATACTTGTAAAAAGTCAATTCAATTCATTTCATTACACCCAGGCACATAAATACATGTATTTTGCTTTTCCATTCAAACAGTGGAATATTGAAACATGTAACATTTTTGGGAAAGAAAGTTTTTGGCTTTTTATTCTATGTACCAAAATACTTGTGAATCTTCTAAATAAAGGAAAAATCAATCATTTGTGACTTCGATATATGAGATATGAGATTTTCATTGTTTTTAGAGCTGGTTGATCATTCGACTGAAAGAACTAACTAATTAATTTTGTTTTTTGTATATCCAAATTCAACTTTTTATAACTGAGACAGAACTCAATTTGTTGTAAATGACATCAGGCTGAGAGAAAAGTCTCATTTCATGTTATCTTGGAATATTACTGCGGTTTTATCCGTAAATGTGCCCTTGAAAAGGATTCAATTTGCAAATACTATTTATGTACACTAGAAACAGCATTGGTCCCAATACCGTACCTTGTGGTACATTAATAGTCAGTTTCACAGTTATGTGAAGTGTTTTCCGAAATATACCGAACTAACGATTTGAACCTGAATGACATAACTAGCAGGTAGGTACTCGACAGGTATACAATTAAATTATTTTTAAACTACAATTTGAATATATGGTTTTTCATTCTGAATAATGCTCACAAGTGAAACTGTTATAAACTGCAGTAGATATTTTAATATTCTTTCAGAACAAACACTACATCAATACAAATAGCAACACTCATAAAACATTTTATGGAAAAAATGACACTTTTTTCGAAGACAAAACACAAGCACTACACGAAAATCCTCAAGGCGTTCTAAGAGCGGTGCCTGTGCGAAAGTAGCGATTTCTTCTTTGGTTATAATCTCCACACGTTTCGACTGCAACTGTGGCAGTCATTCTCAATGGCGAGGTTGAAGTACTCTTCTTAACGTGTCAGCTGACACGTCAAGAAGGGTACTTCACCACTGCATCAAACCCTAGAGTGAGATCCTGTACTTAGTTATGTTTGCTATTAAGTCCATCATTGAAAAAAGTAGAAAATACCAGAACATTGACCCGTGGTTGTGTTGATTTCCAGATAAACCGTACTTATTTTTTTTTGTTTCGGTTCAGTTACCAACTCGAAATATTCAACACGGCCGTGAATCAAAGATGTTATCACCATTAAAATAAAAGATTACTAATCAAAATGGGCGCCAAGTGAATTGGCGCCCATTTATTACAACACTCACTAAAATATACTACAAGATTCAAGCATAAACTGATACCCAGGGTTTTACCTAATATATGGGCAATAAACAAAAAAACAATCATGGTAAAGAAAAACGTTAAGGTGATGTTACTGATTCTCATGTCCTAATTAACGATGTAATGAGACGATTCTTGCAAAAAGTTCGATCGTAACAATTTAATGTGAACAGGCAAAACAGTGATCATTCAATTCTTCCCTAATATGAATGTGGTTTCTAGTATAACATAAAAATATAAGCATAAGTTGGTCCTTGAATAATTAATTCCAGCCGAAAATTCTCTTTCAATTCGTATGTTTACTGCTTCCGTGACGATTATTTCAAAAGAAAAGAAAATCCTCTACGAGATACCCTATCCTCGGCGATTCTACTATTTAAGTGTAGCAATACAAATATCTGAGTATATGCAATGCTTCAGGAAGTAAAACTGTCTGGAACTTACATCTAGACACACAACGAGTGTACGAAACTCGGAAATATGGAATAAAGTCCGTAAGAAATGAAACGTCTCAAATTATAAACAATTCAAGGTATTTCCAAATTTTATGTTTCTAGCCGGGTCGGTCGGTTGGGTCGGTCGATAGCCGGGCGTTTCGACGTGGGTGCTTTATTTACTCACTCAAATCGACCGCCGTGTTGATCGGTGGTTCAAGCCCCAGGCTGAACGATTAATTTTCACTTGCTATCGTCCAACCCGTGTTAGGAATCACACGTTGAAAGGTAAGACCTCGTCAGTTCTTAGCTCGCACAAGTTTCGACTTCTGAGGGTTGTCATTCGTAAGGGTGCGATAGCTGGTTGACGAGAAAAACATATTTCAAACATATATTTTTCAAAAGAAAATGTCGAACGCTCACCTCCTTGTGTCGAAATCCTTAGTACAACAGGAGACGTTTCGAAATCAATTTATCATATTTACCCAAACTCGATTGAATCGAGGGTTCAATTCGCTTCCAAATAACCCAAAATGCACCAAACAGCACCCTAACAGCCTTTGAAATGTAAATCCGCACTTTTGCGAAAATCAATCCATGATAATTATAAACATTTACTTGGGCAGATATTTTCATGATTTTCTCCGGGAATCGCTATCTAATTTACGTCGTTTCGAATCCGTACCGAGCCCCAGAAAAGGAATTTATGAAAAATGACTACTTTTATAGGGTGTTTGTGATACATGACATATCTCAAATTAAAATTATTTCGATGCAACGAAATAATTCAAAAAAAATCGTTACAATACAGTGATCTTTAATTTTCAATGTTGGTTTTATATTTTTGTTAAATAATTCATTTCAAAGTTGGGGATGCAAAACCCTATTAAAACTCTCAAGCGACCCGTTGTTTAATTGGAATTCTTGAAGTGTTTCTTATCCCAGTGTAACTAAGTTGGTCTCTAGTGATAAGTGTTGAAAAGGGGTACAGTATTTCTAGACACTTTTGTAGGTGGCATCCAAATGAGAGCTTTCACTTTAGTTACCCTTTCCGGCATTTGAAATTGAATTACAATTGAAAAATCAAGAACCGACCTACGCCCCTGCCTCCGCAAATCAAAAGTTAGTCATTCAAACTTGCTCTCGATCAAGAAACGAGTGAGAAAGCGTTATAGTGTTCTTCTCCACCGTCATACTATATTGTAAGATAACAAACGGTGGATATTATGTTTATCTAATTCAAAAGTAGATGGCCTCCCGTAATCAAAAAATAATTCCATCTCAGGCGGGCAAATCGTTTTGCATGTAACAAATCTAAAATGGACTTCTATTATGAATGTTGCAACCAGGATAAAGTTATTTTGTTTCAGTTATAACTCTCATAGCTCTCAAATATCGGAACTTCATGCGATAACAGAAACTCCCGAGGCTGCTGAAATATTAGCTATGTGAATTGCGCATTTCGCTCGTCGTGGTTTTATTCCATTAAGGATATTCCCAAAATAGTTAGATTGTGAAGTGTTTCATTCGTGTTTGATCCATACTCTCCACATCATAAATTGGCAATGAACACCTTTTTATCACAGTCAATAATGAAGTTAGTTCCTACGGAGAAAAAAAAATGCGTATAAAAGAGTGGAAATCACGACATTGTCCACTCACGAAATGATAATAATGATTACAAATCATGGGTAATAATTCTGAAAGTTATACAAATTTTTGGTGAAACGGCAAAAACTTCGACAAACTGGCATCTAGGAGTGAACAATATATTTTGAAACTAACTTCATGACCATACATTTACGAGACAACGTCTACAAATTAACAGTCACTGATTGGTAGAAAGGTTGGTCAGGAAAGTTGATGACATCAAGTAGCGAAACTAGGATGTTGTGTGATCGTATTATACTCCATTTAACAATCCTCTAACTGATGAAGTCAAAATCAGGCAGATGAGTTATTTCGGACAGAGTTACTTGAAGTGTGGGCAATGTTATAAATGTTACCTACCATTCACAAAAAAATCATTATGTTCACCGTTCAGGAGAGGGCAACGGATCACAATTAGGATTTGGTTCATTTTATTAGTTTGGACTTCCATTGTCTAATATGATAATGATAATAATAATATTAATGCCTTTTATTGATGGTTCCATACAATTACAACCAATCAAATGGCACGATTCAATATCTGCGTATGATAAATCATCACAGAGTTTGTTCTTCCATCCAACCGTAAGAACAAAAGAAATAAAGAGAAAAACAAACAAAAATAGTATGCTATCATGGTAAGTTAAAGATCCGCGAAATAGAGAAGTTTTATGCTGTAGTATTGTGAAATGTGTACTGAATCTCAAGTTGAGATGGTGTACGTCAGTTATAAAGGATATTTTTTCGAAAAGATAGGAGGTTTTTTGTTTTAAGGAGTTTTTGAAAAAATATTGCAGAATGAAATGTTAGTCAGGATTCCCATCCCCGAACAGATGGGAAATGTGTTCTCGTTTCCTCGTACCCGTAATGAGCATAATGCATGCATTCTGGAGCTTTTGGATTCTAAAACTGTCACTTTTCAAAATTCCTGGACCATACACCACGTCTGCGTAGTTGGCATGTGAAAGAACCAAAGCAGCGCAGAGTATAATTTTATTTTTTTTATTCAGAAATACTCTGTTGGTAAATATTATTTTTAATTTGCGTAACCCGGTTTCAGAATTTGCGAAATGTGTGTTTTAAAAAGAAGACTTTTCAAGATATAGGCCTAATTTTTCTATAACTCCTTTCAAGAGAAGTTCTCTTCTATCTATTACTATATTTATGAAGCCAGAACAACGATTTCTCGCTGCTGTTCTACTAAAGAGCATGACATTAGATTTAGATACATACACACAAATATAAATTGATTTGAAATCCCTGAAAGAAACTGTAAACAATTGAAAAGCTCAGCTGAAGAATAACAATTTCATCAAAAAACTGGAATTACAATTAAATAAAATACAGTTTTTTTTGCTTAATATAATTCTTATTTTTCAGCAAACCTTTTTGCTTTTTTAAAGATTTTTTCAGGGACTTCAAATCATTTTATATCATATTAGACAATGGAAGTCCGAACTAATGTAATAAAATGCACCATGAAACATTGTCAACCACCTTCAAACAAACGTAGGATTTGATTGCTATCTGATTGAAACAACTCTAGAGAGAGACTATCGTCTGGCCTTGTAAGTTTTTCTTGAAGATACTATCGATACATCATCCTTGGCCGCAATAGAAATCTCACAACTCATACAACTTTCAACTCGACTGATAAATTATATTAATTTCAAAATTGAAATCTTCTGGGCACAGGATCCTAGATCACACCTCTAGGTGAGTATACATATGCCCTCGTCTACTTTGGAGCACAAAACATAATGAAGTTACTCGTTCTGTAAGTAGGACTAGATAATGGAAATCTCAGCTGAAGATAATGCAAAAAGAGAGAGCTATGGATCGTAGGACACAAGTCATTTATTGACAAAAAAAATAGTTGCAGAAGAATGTGACAATAATTCAATGTTGGAACCCTCCAAATTATTACAGGAAACAGGTTAGTATAGTCCAAATTCCAATAGTGAACCACATGTGGGAACGGGACCTTGCACACATGCCGACCGGTGATCGTCGCCGGTAAAATACCGGTGAGCAGCCGTCTACTGCCACTGTATCGCCCGCAGTACCGGGAAGTAGTGGCGTACATAATTAAATACACTCTTGCATACTCACCGGTTTTTTACCGACCATTCCAGTCTCGAATGCTCGGTGAAATTGTAGTTACTACGCATCAACTTCGTTTTGGTAGTGCGTGCTAATTACGACAACAAAGCAACTGATTGTTTGACCGATAAAAATCCGGTGAGTGTGCAAGCACCCGCTACCAATAAAATATCGGCCGATTTTATACTGGCCGTCCAAAATCGGTGTGTGTGTGTGCAACTAGCGTTACTTCACTAGATGTATCAGTTTAAAAAAAAATCTCATCATCCACTATTTTTTGAATTCGCAGTTCCATCTTACGAAAATAAATATTTTCATGAACTATGAAGAAGATCCTGAAATAATAGAAGTATTGAGTAAATTGCATTTGTAAAGTTGGTTACGTTTTGTTTGCTGGCAGATAGGAATTTATTGTATATAACCCTGACATATTTGACTTATCTGGAGATAAGTATCAATTTGAGCATCTCCACACTTTGAAAAATCCTAACTCGATCGAGAAGTGAATTTTATAAAGTTTCACCTTGTGTGTCTATTACTGAGGTGGTACCTCAATCAATGCCGTTGTGGAGAAGTATCTTATCATTTTCAGATATTTCTTGATCCAATCAAAGATGCCTTTTTTTCCATTGATGAACTTATTTTCTCGACTTTGTTCTGCCATTAGAATTTAGTAACATCTGATTTGATCAAGTTCACATTGTTGGTTCCATTTTCATGAAAACTTCAGCTTTGTCTGTGGCTTCACTTTTTTTCTAATACGCACATCTAGGTTGTCGCCGTCCTGCCACTCATCTCTATAACATGTATTTCTTATTGAAAGATAATTAGGATGATTCAAAAAATGTGTAAAGCTTCATCTTGGCTTCGTGACTCCCACACTAAACCTTGAATCTTGATTATATTGGCATGAACAGTTGATTATGAATGTAACCGAAATATTTTACTAAGATTAACATCATCAGCTTTGCTATACAATTTTTGTACAACAATAAGAATGTTGTTGAGTAGTATGGGATTTTCTGGCTGGAGAATGAATCTATTGAAAACACTTTTCTCATACGAAAACAAAAATTTAGTCTCCCGACGCGCGTATCTACAGAAAAAATTTGTGCCATTTGGAATTAACGGATAGTTTCAGTGAAAATTGTATACCTTTCCAACAAATATTTCTATCGAATTGTTCATTCACTATACACTGAATGAATAAAACTACAAATAATATCGATTATAATTCAAATATGAAATATTTTAGTTAGTTCAAATTGCCCTGTTTGGTCAATTTGGCAAAGCAAATTATTATTTATATTGTGGGACTAAACCTTTTTCATAGATATCAGTACATTGATAGCTTGTTTTCTTATGAAATCAAATCTAATTACATGCTTTAACATGGGTTGAGGACAAGGGTAATTCAATTTATTCCTCTCAAAGTGTTGTTAAAATTTGCGAATTATGGGAGAACATATTCAAATATCACCTAAACTCAGATGGAGAAAAAATATAGCAACCTACTTTTGAAAGAACAAAAAGACAGCTTTATAATAAATCAAATCTTTCCAAGATACAATTAATTTTTACATTTTCGATACATCAAATATTCAACATATTTTTAGCATTTACTCTAGATATGTATCGATAAAACTCAAATAAAAGTATTATTGTGTTTATATGATTTTCATCAACATTCAATCAATCCATTACTATTCATACGTTCATATATTTGCATTCAAACTTAAGTACGGATCTGTTTTCGGCGCCGATACCCCTTACCGCACTTCAGGCTACACTTGCACGCGACTATAGGCTTACTTGCGCATTCCATTGGTTTCTACTTCCATGACCAAAATGCAAGTACACTACAGACCCAATATTTCTGTGTTCATCGATCCTGAATAAAAATTGGCATGATTAGAAACATAATGTTTATTTATAAGATAAAAACACAAATATTTGGAGGGTTACCTGATACAGAACAGGAGCTCAATGTAAGACAAAACTGTACTTAATGATCTATAAATAATTTTAAAATAGATCAAATAATCTGACTTGCGATGAATGTAGTTTATTTGGTATGCTATTTTCACTGATGCACTCTGAACCTTCTGAAATGTTTAAAGAAATCGGTTAAAATAGGTTAGCGATATCTTTTAGACGAAAAGAGCTTAATTATTTCTAACATGAGAAAAAATTTGGGCATATTCTGAAAAAGAATGATGATATTTGGTAACATTACGAATGGAAATAAATCTGCAGTGAGTTGAACATTATCACTGAGTGGTAACGATTCATAGTTTTCTCATATAGTGTAGGTATATACAGGGTGTCCCATATAAAACTCCGCGGGCAAATATCTAAAAAAGGAAAAAGAATATCCAAATTTCGTGAAAGCAGATAATTTTGGTGTCAAAGGGTCCTCTTATTTACGTAGAGATCCAGCACTAGGCGTCATCCGTTAGGGAGTCGCGACACCGACGCCAATTTTTTAAAATGGTAACCCAGTATTTTCAATTGGTTTTTGGATTCTGCATTGAATTCTGAATTGAGCCATATAGCACATTTGTAGTTTTCCTTGAATACTGATGAAAAAAGGCAATTTTATTGCGTATTATAAAGAGGGCCATGCATGAATAAGTCAAAATAAATGCAATAATGTATTTATCGATCTGTCAGATTTGACGAAAGTGTATTCAGTTTTTTGTGAAACTGAAAAATGGTTCAATTTTCAAATGCAGAAAAGTTGGATATTATATGTATTTATGGCGAAGAAAGAAAGAATTTAAAAGAAGCAATGAGAATATACGTTAATCGGTATCCTGACAGAAAATTACCGTCAGACAAAACATTCGCTGACAAAAACGGCTATTAATGAGAATCACAGTGTTGCAGTGCTAGGTTAAATGGTGTTGGAACCATATAGTTCTATCAGACAAGTAGCAATGCATTGTAACATTTCGAAATCGTCAATACAACGTATTTTGTCAAAAAACAAATTCCATCCATACAAAATACATTTGGTTCAAGGACTACATCCAGGTAATAATCTTCATGTTTCATTTTCAATAACTAAAATATATTCCCATATTGAGGAGATGCTGATAGAAGATTGCATGGTTATCCACCCTTATTCATGATGATGATGATCAGTTTCTGAAAAAAATATTATGGAGTGATGAAAGCCGTTTCCATAACAACGGTATAATAAACAAATATAATTGTCACTATTGGTCTGACGTGAACCCTCATTCGGTGCAAGAAACAATATTCAAATCTGTGAGGGGGGTCAATGTTTGGTGCGAAATCATTAATGGTTATTTGATAGGACTTCATTTTTTCGAAGGAATTCTCAGTGGGGAGAGGTACTTGGTCTTTCTACAACATGTGTTGCCAAATCTCTTGGAGAATTTACCAATACAAACTCGATTGAATATGTGGTTTCAACAAGATGGGGCACGTCCACATAATAAAAAAATAGTTACCCAATATTTGGATGATACTTTAAATGATAAATGGATTGGAAATATGGATCCAATACCATGGCCAGCTCGAAGTCCAGATATTACTCCACTAGATTGCTTATTGTGGGGATATATCAAAGACTTAGTTTATGTACGACGTCCACAAAATGTAGGGAATTTGAAAAATAGTATCACAAATGTTTGTGCTTCCATAACGCGAGAGACGCTTTTAGCTGTCACGAATCGGGAATTACTAAAAAGATACAATATGTGTATTCTACGTGAAGGGAGGCAGTTTGAACACTCACTAAAATGATTCTTGTTATCACTAATTGATTTCGTTATCATCATGTTATTAACATATTTTTTGATAATTTGAAACATTTATTTTAATTTCTACAGAAATACGCAACTAGATAAAATTGAATAGACAATGAAATCATAACTGATGGATTCATTTTATTGAACTCGTATTATTGCATTCATTTTGCCTTATTCATAGCCCCCTTTATAGTATGCAATAAAATTGCCTTTTTTCAAGTGTGGTATTTGGCTGAATTCAGAATTTAATGCAGAATCGCGACGCCATAATGGATGACGCCTATTGCTGGATCTCTTCGCAAATAAGAGGAACCTTTGGCATAAAAATAATCTGCCTTCACGAAATATGGATATTCTCTCTCATTTTTCAGATATTTGCCCGCGGAGTTTTATATGGGACACCCTGTATATTCAACAGACTAGTACCTGAACTTCAATGTCACAATTTTATCACTGATTTCCTTTGTTAACGCTTGTTACCACTTGCTCATCTGGACTCAATCTTCGGTACGACCTCCAAATTCGAACAGTTTTCGCATAGTTTATCAATGCCAGTTAAAACGACCTAAAGCCCGCTAGGTAAACTTTTTCCCAATAATTTTTAGGACCGTAGTTGCCAACGTGATACTTGTGTACATTCGCAATAATGATATTGGAAACAAATACTTGCAGATAATCGGATCAATAATAATGACAATGAGATTAGGAAGATTCAGAAACAAGATAAGAGGTGTAGTACCAAAAAATTCAGATTCATTCAGAAACAGAAGTATTCCATATTGGCATTGATATAATTTGACAATCTCTAGTCTTTATAAGAGTATCGCAGACGCAGTGAGCCAGAAATGACAGGCTTCTGCATTTGTTAGACTCAAATTTTTGCCTCAGTGCTGCAAGCAGGCATTATCTTGAGATCCAAGAGTAAAAAGTGCATCATTCCATCAGGGACTCTATGTCAATGATATGATGTTCAATATACTGACCCTAAGCACCTCTATTCACCCCTTTGGTTTTGCTGACGATGTATCAATAATACATTGTGACACAAACAGTCGGTCATTAGGAGACCTTATGATAGAATCTGATGAACTCATCCGGATGTGGAATAAGAGTAACTACCTTTCCAGATTACTTATTAAAATAATTGTTACCAGTATAATATCATTATTATTATTACTATTATCATTATTAATAATTTTTTCTCTGAGGTTGCGCAGGTCAGGCCTCATCGTTTTGGGTATGAGAACGGTCCGCTTCTCACCAAGCCAATCCGGAATCGGCTGCTTTCCGTCCAGCCATGTGATGAAAACTCTGGCCAGATGGCGGTGGGTGCTTGGTAGTTTTTTCCATCAATAAGTTTTCAGCCCATCTGGACCTGGAACAGCAAATGCTCTTCGATCGTCATCCGGAGTTATCGGGTTGCGCAGTTCATTGAGACTGTTAAAGCTTTTGTTGAAAGTCTCGAACTGCGCTAGGGCTGGAGTATCTTAGTTGGGTGGCTGCGGTTACTAATAGATGCTCTTCCAAAAGGATTTTACTTGGTCAGCAGCCGCCAGATTATCCACAACAAGCCACAGTCTCCGCTAGAAGGTTTCTCGCGGAGACTGTGGTTTTCGCGATACTTCTCACTCGCGTCACTAGTGACTTCTTAGCAGCCACCTTACGAGCGTGAAAGGTCTGTTGACCGCCCTGTTTTCCATCACACTTTGAATACGAGACGTATTGTCTCGCCAACGTGATCTTAACCTCCATGTTGTTTCACCACCGTTCAATTTTCCGAACCGCAAGGCCGGGATTCCGTCCTTCCGATTCGGTAAGTAATTGAACGGCGCTATACACAGCGGTGTTAATTTGTCATATGTCAGCCTCTTCTGTAAGAACATCATGAATCTCTGAATCCAAACCAGCCAGTTCTTGTGGTTCCAGGGGCCTGATTCTGTTGATCGTCCTGCGTGTTCTGAACGGGTGGTAGAACGATCACTTCCACCACAGCGTTAGCACGCTGGAAAGGAGCTTTATAGACCAAACCCGCCTTTTCCGTCCAAAACCCTAAGGTTTTGGACGGAAAAGGCGGCATGCTCCGAAAAAGGCGGCATTGTGTTTCACACAATATTTTGAACCGCATGGCCTGTATTTTGTCATTCCGATTCGGAAATCGATTGTACATGGCGGTGTTGATTAGCCAAATGTCAGCCTCTTCTGTTAGAACACTAGGAACCTCTGCATCCAAACAAGCCAGTTCTTGTGGCTTCAGGGGCCTGATTCTGTGAAGCGCCCTGCATGTTCTGATTATCTTCATGGTAACATGCTGCGAGTCCCCTCTTCAGTCATATCAACAGGTGGTAGAACTGTCACTTCTACCACTTCTTTAGCAGGCTGAGAAGGAATTATATAGTAGTATATAGCCCTGCCGCTGAAGAAAGGNAATTGAGGATATTGGAAGTTTCTAATGGGGAATTCAATCTGTTCGTTTGCCAAAATTATTTAGAAAACGGAATGACTTTCCACTTGTGTTGGTTTACTTTTGATGGTAATTATTTTTATTACAGTTAAATGCTAAGACCCAGAAGGAATGACCCACCAGATCACCTGATGTAACGCCCTAAGATTTTTATAGGGATTTATGAAAATTAAAGATAGCTACAATATATTCCAGAACTCATTCTATTTCCACATTATCAGAAACACTTCATAATTGTTGAAAATAACTTGTTAACTGGCTTTATCGTAGTCAAAGACATTTGGTGATCATCTTGAGCGTTTGTTGGGATGAATTGATGTTTGGAATAATTTTTATCGAAATTATGATATTTACCGTCAGTCTGCAGATTCTTGAAAAAAATATTGCACTGGTTATTACTGAAGAATGACTGATCCTATTTACAAAAATAAACCAGTCTCAAAAAAAGTTTTATCGTCCTCCAGACATCGAATATTTACGAGTATGAGTGTTGAATTATGTTTTATTCCGTCAATCACCTGTCGCCCTTTTACGAACGATAACCATCATTGTTCATTCTTTTTTTATCAATAAGAAAGTGTTTCTTCTTTATTCAGAGGAATCGGGCAAATTTAGGATATGCAGTTGTTTAGTACCTCGTCCACTAGATGGAGTGACATTGTGTTGTTCGCTCCAACTTAGGAAGAGGAATGAAATACTCTGAAAAAATTCCGATTTTCAATTATGGAATATCATGGACTTTAGGTCGATGATGGCCACTATCTTGCACTGACGACTGGCTAATGAGCCCGAAACCGGTCTGAAAGTGTGCCCGTTCAAGAATTGATTGCCAATTGCATATGCAGGAACTTTTCTGTGAAGAGTCCTGCACTGACGCCTGCCGGATATATTCCAACACCCTTTGTGGTATTAGCCAGGGGAGGTAGTTGTTTTCTGATAGGCGAAACGAAAATCAAAAATATAAAATTAAAACTTGGTTTGGAATCTCTCAATTTTATATTTTCAATTTTCATTTCTTGTTAATATTTTTTTTAATTTTTCAGCTCGTGTTCAATTTTTTTTTATTGTTGCTTGTATGTTATTTCACTGTAATTTCATTACTTAATACAACTGTTTTTTCAGCTAATATTTTTAATTTTCCATCCGAACTGATGAAATACACCACGAAACATCGTCCACCTTCAAACAAACGTTAAAAAAATATTGTCTGAAAAATAGGTTTTTTTGGAACAGCTTGGTAATGCCATAATGGAAATTCAAACATAAAAAATTCTCAGAGAGATAAAAAAATATGGAATCGAATGACGAATTCATATACTGAATGTTCCATTTGAAAAATATAACTTTTGGTGGCCTCGCTCGGCTGAATTACCCAGTATGCGAGAAAATATTTTTGGAAGATAGTATTTATCGATTTGACTGCGAAGAAAATTGAGCAATTTGAAATATTGTTTTTCCTGATAGCAATGAACTGAGGGAATCTTTTGACTCACCCTGTATTTATAATCTATCAATACTATTATGTGTTTGTGTATGAATATGTGTTCTTCACTTAATTTTCACTCCTTTCAGATCCAAGAACTGATGTGACAATGACTATTCCTACATCATTTGAAGAACTCAGGTCTCTCTATTACTTCTGCAAATTTCGAAATAGCTATTTCGAATTGGTAGAAAAACATTGGTAAAAACTTTCAACTTCAACTCCAAACAATTTTTGGAAAAACTACATGAAAACTACTTTCATAATATCACTGAAATTTACTTTTGAACACAAACTACGTTTTCTTCAGAAATGAACATTTGATGGAAACTGCAGCTGAAGGAAACCCGGAAAAACCTGCAGCACCACATCATATGA